>JARHVA010003568.1:1400000-1405000 GCA_037957365.1 Torreya grandis
GTAAAAAAAACACGAAGAGAATAAAAAGGAACAAAATGAAAGAGGTAAAAAAAGTAAAAAATCATAATGGGACCAAACAAGGGAAGATCAATAGATAAAAGATAATAACTGCATTTGACTGGTGTGGGAACTAGTCAGTTTTGGTTGGACTGAAACCTAGCTTGGGCTAATAGAGAGATGCCCAAGTCTCAAAGAGCAGACAAAGTATCGACCAAGAGTAAAGGAAATTAATAAATTAGTTCAGAAGCTATTCTTAGGCACAATAGGGCTTGGGTCCCTAAGAGCCCAAACCAGAACCTAAAACCAAGAAAAAGAGGAGGAAATTAGTAAGAACCCAAGTGGGATCTAAAGTCTTTACCAACCCACCAATGATCAAGTTGTACACAAATAAAACTCAAAAGTAACAATATTAATTATTTAATGGTAGAAAATCATATTTTTAAAATTAAAAACACTTCACCTAATCTACCAACTAATAGCTTCTAAGTAATGATCAAGTCAATGACAAGACCCATTAGCTACACAATAGTCATGCATCATTAATGCTATCAGAAGAAAAAGTATAACTAGGGATCCAAAGTTATCCATTTTTTCCACCATCTCAAGGATCTTGAAGGGATTCCTTCCTAATTTTTTATGCTGGTTTTTCTCTCCTTTCCTGGTGTGTAAACATTACATATATTTTATTTCCAAAAAAATTGGGGATAAATGTTAGGGCACTATCCATATTGGATATGCATTTGAGAAAGAGGTTCTCATCCATGATAGATAGTACTAATTCAAATCCAAGCTATTTATAAAACTATTCTATCTTACAATTGTGCTCATAGTCAACACTTAGCCTTGTATTATCTTGAGGCTATGTAGATCGTGCCCTCTAGATTATTATTTTCTGTAGGGGTATTGGTTTTAGAGAAAAGAGATTCATATAGAACCAATTTTTCCTTCTTTACCTCATTGGGGTCATTAGATAAATCTCCTTCCTCCTTTCAATTCATAGTACATCTAATCTCTTTTTTTATTCTAAAAATATCTCTATCCTTCTATTGTACCTTACGGGGTGGATGCCTTAGTAAGGGGAAGATCTTTCCCAAGTGTTAGGGATGCAATGCCATCAACATTCATGGCATTAACTTTCTAAGATTATTCTTGTTTGTCTCTAAATTTATGACCAAAGATATATCACATTGAGCAGATTTCATCAACTCTTTCATACATAATACTCTAAATCTAAATTTTGAATTAGATTTTAGGCCAATGGACTTCAGTAAGACTATTTTTGCATCAACATTGACACAATTTCTAGAAACAACAACCTTGCTTATTATTCTAGTCATTGAATCAGTTACTATAAGGGAACCAATAAAATTCACAATCCCCATTAGGATGTTGTTCTTATAGTATTCCAGTGGGAGGGATAGAAGACATATCGAAAGAGGGATGGTATTGAGAAACTCATTAAATGGGTCAAAACCTTACTTCCATTTTTTCAACAATAAGACATCTGTACCCAAATTTTTGAGCCTTTTTTTCTAGAATCTAAGAACATTCCTCTTGGTTTAAGAACGAGAATAATAGGAAGCAGGGTAAATTTTAGTCGCCCATATATAAATTAACTTGGGGCTTTTTGGTGAATCTCTAAGTTTGGGTTTTATTAATTAGGTGAATGTTAAGAGATGGTTTTATGTGAGAAGTCAAATGGATAGGTGAATCAAATTAGGGTGTAGAAGCTAAATGGGCATGCAACTATATAGAAAACCTATAAACACTTATTTCATCCCTTTCTTACTACTAAAATTTGGCATTATGAGTATATGGGTGGATGTCTATTTAGATATAATGGTGAATAAGCTCATATTGACTTTTGATGGGGTGGGAAACTATATTTGTATGTATTAAATTTATTTTAAATAGTAGGTGAGGCGACCTACAAAAATAACTTACACCTGGATAATCTAGGTGAATCCACATTATTCACCATCCCCTAAAATATCCAAATGCCAATTTCTAAAATAGAAATATTCATGAATTAATGAATAATAACCACTAAAATTTACCCTGGGAAGAAGTCATTGGGCATGACTGCATTCTGTAGGCTTCTTCTTAAATACCATGTTCTTCTACCTCATTCTCTTACAACATCTGTATTTGCTAAATGGACACTTTAAATTTTTTTATAAAACTATTCTTGTAATCCTCTTCCACTTGATCTACTTCCGTAAAAAAATTTCCCATATGGCTTCCTTGTTAGTAGTAAATGTGATGAATTTGCTAAAGTTTTATTTTACACCCCTATCTCTTCTGACCACTTCAGCTCAAGAAAGATTAGATTCCTTTTTAATAGACACCATTCTCCTATCAACTACATCACCATCTTCCTTATCTTCCCCTATAATACCCTCTCCTATTACTATTATTTAATGAAATTATTCACATTGGTGATTCCAATTTCATAATCTTGATCATTTTTTGTTTTTTTATAGATATAAATAATGGGAGAACTAGAGTACTATTTCATATTGTTTCCTTGTTATGAAAACAATACCCTAAGATTTAGTAGATATTAATTAGATTAAATTTAATTATTATTAATAGTGCAAAAAACATAGTTAATTATATTAGTTGATTTTAGAATGAAGTTTATATGTCTAAGATGCGAATTTTAAATAATATTAATAATAGAGACTCTCTTAACTAATACATAATGGAAAAGTAAACTGAAGAAATCAATGAGCATACCATAATGTGGATTGAGAAACCATAGAAATAAAACTCAAAAATACAATAGGGGATAATGAACATATTTGCCAATACTAGAGGGATGATATGACACAAATAATCTAATGGTCTAAACAAATGTTTTAGATTGTAGAAACCTTAGTAAGAAATAATTCAATTTTTTTTTATAGAAATATGTCTTGAATTGAGAGGTACATGCTTATAATTTATATTTAATAGTTCATATAGGAAAATAATATATCTTCATTTGAATATTCAAATGAATAGATATTGAGAGTTACTCTTGGGAGACATGAATATTTTAATGAAATGATATATTTCACTTCTAAAAGTGTAAAAATAGAAAGTTAAAGAAGCATCAACTTGTTGGTATCTATATATTGAAGTATGGAGTTTATATAGAACAATTATACCATAATGAAACTTAAAGTATGTTTATAATTAACAAAATGTAATTTATATATGATATTATTAATCATTAAGTTATATTTTTAGGAATATCCAGTCTAAGTTTGTAACGTTGTTGAATGAAAGGCATATAGCACTTATTATAGCTTATATCATTTTGTGAATTTACTCATCTCTTTTTTCATACTATATTCTTATAATATTCATGTTTTTGAAATGTACGCTAAAGGTAAAGTTCAATCCTAGATTTTCATGGGCTTAATTTTCTTATATTTGAATTCTCTACTCCTAGAATTAATTTTTATGTCACATAAGCTATTTATAGATTGATTCTAGTGACTATAAAATCCAACTACATTCATTATCCTCTTATGATATTTAACTCATCCAACATTATACCACATGTAAGCTTAAATCATATATTTTTGAGAGGTTGATTATAGTATTTTTCCTATTACTTTTTTTTTATATTTGTGTTTGTGCCACATAATTTATTGGAAGATCAACTTCTAAAAACATGAAACCCATTGGTATGAGGGTCATGCTATTCCCGTTATGACTACACTACAAAATCCTAAAATGAGAGAGCCATAAAGCATTCAATCCCATATCACAATCTCTAGATTTGGAAAGCATTAAACCTCCTTGTATGTCACTTCCATCGAGCATTCCAATACATGATATGATTAAAAAAAACCTATGGAACAACCCTATATGTGTGGGATATATCCTAATTCACCTTGTAACACTAAAACATGTTTCCTTAAGGAGTCTCATAGAATCACAATAAAAACTATTAAGGCTCCTAGCATATATTCATGAACATGTTTAAGGAATACAAAAACTAATTAAATAAATTAAACTATGGGAGATGGAATTATTGGAACATGCATAGCTTGATACGCATAAACATGCTTTTTTCCAAAAATATTAAAATAAAACTAATTTTGCAAATCATTTTTTAAGTAGTACATATTTTAGGGTTTGCAGTTTTTACTTTTTTAATTCATGTAATATTTTTTTATATTTTAGAGTTTTTAACAGTCCTAATATCTTATATTTTTCTTAGTCCAAATATTATCATTTCATACCCAATGTTCAAAAAATTATATTCATATTATATATTTTTTATTTTAATTTTCGCTAGTTTCGTAACAAATTAGAACTCATGTTTTACATGTGAGAAATAAATGTCACATCCCCTAATGTACCTATAGGGGAACCTATTTAAACCCCTAAGACAAAAAATATATCTAGTGAGCATGAAGAGAGAAAGATGTTACAATCCTATTAACCTTAGAAGGAAATGCCTTAAAGAATCAAATGGGGTCAAAATTCTCCTAATTTTTTTTCATTATGTAGAACACCTATTTGGAAATATCATCTGAGTGGATTCGATAAAACATACATATTATAATAAAGATGAAGTCTTTGGATATGTCATAGTAGGGTTTTAAAATACTAGTTTGTATAAGGATGTCATTATGGATAATGTATAGAAATATTTTCATTCCAAAATAGACAAATTAAGACCAAAGCTAGAAAATAACATAAGATATCCCCAACCAATTTAGATTATAAGTCAAGTGACATAGGATGAGATAATTAAAGATGCCAAATTCAAGATGAAAACCCAGAAAAATTTAAAATATAGGCAATCTGCATGAGAATGAGGTATAAGATGCCTTATAGATACATCAAAGGCAACCCAATCTAGGTTGTTAAGTATTGGGTCCAATAAATTGGGATTTAGTGGGTAAAATAACATCTACAACATCTTAGAAAGTAAATAGTCTTATTATTTTTATCTTATTTTTAGGAATAAATTATAAAATTGTGAGTTTATATATATA
>JARHVA010003568.1:1410000-1450000 GCA_037957365.1 Torreya grandis
CCCTTTTTAATTGATGAAATATATCCATATATTAAATTAATATAAATATACAAATAATTCACAAAAAATATAGGTGGTATAAAAGCACAACATGTCACATTAGGCAGAGTTTAGGAGCAAGAACAAATATTTTTTATAAAATCAGATAAACATAGTTATCATTTTCTAATGATACATTTAATTTTAGTTTTAGGTGTTAAAAGATATTAGAGAAATATAAAATTTAAAATAATGATATGTAAATTATGCCCTTCCTTCCCTTTCCATGAATGGATCATGTAAAATTCCAATCCCAACATTCTATTTAATTGAGCCTGCCTTAATCTAGTTTCAGCTTTCAATTCTAGACCTCCTCACAATATTTTAAACTTGAGTTTCAATAGAGAAATGATGAATAAAAAATGTGATGTAGATGCAAAATTATAGGTAATCATAGGCCCAAGGTTTGAATTGGTCACCATTTTAATTTTATAACTACTTTTAGAGTCCAAATTTAGGGTATTTATCTAATGATAAGATTGTTTTAATGACATATTTTTGGGAATAAATTCTCCAAAATAATTTTATATTTTTGATTTTTTATATTATGTTAATGTTAATGTATTTGGTTATGGTATCAAATGATTGGACATATCAAAAGGAAATATAATTCATTCTCTATCTTCTACAAGGTACCTTTCTAATATATGACTGTAATGAGTTTCTAATCTTCATTTTTATTGTAGACCCTTTGATCATAATTTTTTGTGTCATGGATTATGAATAATTTTTCAATATATTTTGATGTGATTGAAAATTTTGGATTTGAGTGACAACCTCAAAAAGACCTCCTCGAGTCTCACCATGTGAAGAACTTCAATTCAAGATAAACCTTCTCTTACTTGGTGTGAACTTAACCTGATGCATGGAGATAAATTTATTTAGAGGATGATAAATAGGTTTTAAAACTTAAACTTTATATTATTAGTTGTTGATTTAGGCCCTTGACATGCATGAACAAAACCTAAGAACTCAGACCCCTCTCTAATAGCCTATTTACAACCTGAGAGCTAACTTCTTGCACTTGGAACTATATGAAGGATATGTATGGAAAACTAATCAAATATGTAAAGTTGTGGAGGGTTATCTAATAAAAAATTATTTCATTGGTTTATAATTTAATTCCCTAGGGTTTATGAACAATTGTTAAGAACCAAAATAAGTTTAAACCCTCCTAAAACCCTAGTAAGAACTTGGTGTTAGAGATTGATCTATAAAGTTCATATAATTACATGGAATGATCCTAAAAAATATATAAAATAATTATATAATACATGTATGCTATCAGCATGTATTTTTTTTTTACTTGTAATTGTATAGACCGTATTTAATGACCTATTTTGCAAGGTTTTTAGGTGATTTATGGGGTTTTGAATATTTTAACACTTTAAAACTATTGGATATGGTGTTTTGGGATGTATTATATTGATAAAATCCAAAACATATGTATAATATACCCTGAAGATGTTCAAACAAACCTAGTTTTTCAAGGTAGTCTTAAACAGGTTTAAAAAGAGAATAGGTTTTGAATCCATTTCATGGTTCTCATATTTCCACAGGGTCCAAGGACCTCAAATTTGGAATTGAGGTTTTTTATATATTATAAAATTGAATCACATCATTTTTTGTGGTTTCACATGTATGGGAGAGGTATGGATCAAAAACTTAGTCTTCTAGGTAAGGGGGCCTAATTGGAGAAAAAGAACAAAAAAGAGACACTTCCACTCACTCTCAGGACCTAAAATTTTATATGGAGATATAAATAAATATTGGATTGTAAAATATTTATTTGTTTTATAAATAATTTTTTAAAAATTATCTACAAAAGGAGGTTTGTAGGTTTTTAGGGCTATAAGTATTTGCGGCTAAATGAGAACAAAATGTACAAGACAAAGTCTTATAAGCTATTACATAAACCAAAATGAATTGATTAAAGTTTGATAAGGTATTTTAATTCATTTAATATTGAGATTACCTTGATGAATTTGAAATAAAATTTTGAACCATTTGGACAATGCTAGGCATAGTAGACCGAGGAGTTTCTTGATACCCAAGGAATTATGTGATGATTGCCCCTAAAATGTCAGAGCAAGGAAGTTTTAAAATTTAGGATAAATTTGAAAGAGAATGTTTAAATGTATTAATGGTGAGATGATGATGAAAAGGTCCATTTGTCACTTTTCATATGCAAAGAAGGGCAATTTTGAAGAAGATGACCAAGGTATAAAGAAAATAATCTAACTTATATGCCAATTGGATGATGAAAAATCTTTAGAGAAGAGACATATGTCCTTGGAAACCTATTGAAATAATTCTCTATCTCCCTTATTACTTGTAACTCATGTGGAGACTTGGAAATCTCCCTCCTCTAGCCCCTCTCTCTCTTTCTTCCTCATTTCTCTCTATAAGCTACATCTTTTGGCACTGAATGACATACACATTTAATATGGAAAAGACCTACTAAATTACTACTAATATTACCTTTCAATAAAGATTTCATGCTAGTTTAGCTTATCAAAATCATGCATAAGTATGTCAAGTAGTCTATTTTGGATGGCAAGTGATAGTTATCTCTCCTTGTATCCATCTCACTGTTTCATGATTTGTTTAATTAACCTACCTTCTAATAAAATGTTTCATTTGCTTGATCAACACAAATATAAGCTAAGAGATGAAATATAAGGCAAGGGATGAACCTACCTAATCGAAGCATTTTAGCATAACTGATTGATGCCTGAGATAAAGTGGAAGTTGTAACGTTGAAAGTATGATCAAATAATTCCATTCACTTATTTCATTAGCTCATTATAATCATAAAAAAAGATCAATAAGATAGAATCACAAAGCATGGAGGAATATGTTGGATTCCAAAGGTTTCAGTTTGCTAAAAAAATTTATAGTGTGAAGCATGAAATCCTAAATCAATGCCTACAAAAGTGCACTTAGAATGGAAGTCATAGCAAATGTAAGGAGTGTGGTAGTCTGATTGATACATGGTAGAAGAAGAAGACTGCGGAAAAAACTATAAGGTATTATTTTTTATAAAAAAATTTGAAGCATAAAATACTGTATTAATTGAATTTTTTTGTATAAATAAAGTAAACTTAAAAAAATATGTATGCTCCTCTTGTCTAATGCCCAACTCCTCAAAGGGCCAATTTTTTTTGCATAGAATATGAAGATGTGAATTATTCTTAAATTTTAATAATTATGGGGAATCATCATCAGTGTGGTGACCCATACTACTAGATTTGATGAGCAAACAAAATATGATAAGTCAATGCAAAAGCCTTGATGTTGATCACACTCAGTGTCACTGATGAGGTTCAACCTAATGTTCAAGATGTGTCAACATCAAAAGAGGCTTGGGAAATTTTGTCCATAATACACGAGTCAAAGAATTAGATGAAGATACTACATATCTGATCCAAGCTTCATACTCTTAGTGTGAAAGATGATGAGAAAGTTGAGGAATTATTATTCTAGGTAGCAAAACCTAGAGTAGAATTAATTGCACTCAAAGAAAAGATTGAGGATAAGTTGTTGGTTCTAATCACTTTGAGATCTATGCCCTCTCAATTCCATACATTTTTCATGACATTAAACATCATCAAGAAAGTAGTGTCTTTAAAAGAACTAGTGAATTTTATTCAACAAGAAGAAGCCATCTAATTAGTGCAAGAACAGTTTGAGGATAAATCCCTAGTTTCTAAGTAATGTTGTTCAAAGATCTCAAAAGGACCATGAAAGTAGATACAACAACAAAAAAAATCTGAAAAGTAAAAAACATGGTGTCATATTTTCCATGCGAATATATATGATTCTTAAAGATGATGGTATAATGCCTTGACACAAGGTTCATCTAGTCAAGAGGACATATCCAGTAGGGATGATTCACATAAATCCAAAATATGTCTTCAGTGACAGAACTAGTGTAGACATGTAGTTGCATAACATCAATAGGATGATGAATCTAAAGAGGAGGTACTCATAAAATTAGAATGTATCGATCCATATAAGGATGCAATTTCTATTTCCCAAACATCTTCTCATAAAAGTAAGGTTTGGTTGATTTAATTAGCACTATCAAGCATATGATAGGATACAAGGTACTTTTTGATTCATTGATGACTCAACCCACTAGAGATTGAGTTTAATTATAGATGACAAAGAGTATGTTGCTAAAATAATTAGCACTATGATCATTCATTTTGGGACACAAACCTATACTCTCATTAAGGTATTGTATGTCCATAGATTGAAAAAATATCTATTGTCTTTAAGTTATCTCTTAATCATAAGGTTACGGTAGAGTTCATGATCAATAATGGTATAAAATTTATCTCCTCTCACTAGATGGTCAAGTCATTGCTAGAGATTTTTTAAAAGATCAATTATTTTCCCTAGATGTAGTTTCATCCAATGCTATTTCTCTCTACCTCTACAGTAGAATATATAACATTGTGGCATTATTGATATGGGCACCTTTATGCTGGTTATTTAAACTAGATCAACTCTAAGCCCATGGTCTATGGACTTCTTGAGTTGTCTCATTTTTTGCCTGTATGCCCTCGATGCTTATCTATCAAAAAACATAGGGTTCCATTCAATTCAAGTTCTTCACAAGCCAAGTATTATCTCAATGTGGTACATACCACTATGTACGGACCCTTGCCTACTTTTTTCAAAGGATTCAAGTAATTTTAGTTGTTCATTGATGATTTATATTGTAAGACATGGGTGTTCTTCCTCAAGAATAAAAGTGAAGCCTTAATTAATTTTAAAGTCCTCTAGCATCTTATTTTCACCTAGTCAAGAAGGCCTCTTTGACTCCTCCACTCAGATCGAGGAGGGGGGAAATCACATTAAATGAATTATTGACATTTTTGAAGCAACACAACATCAAATAACATGTAAATAATCCATATATTCCATAATAGAATGGAATAATAGAGAGATGCAATTGTTTGGTCATGGAGATGACTCATTGCATGCTTTCCACTATGAAGTTAGATGTACCATTTTGGGTAGAAGCATTTTAGATATATATATATATTTCCTCAATATGACATATAAAATTATCTTGTAAGAAAGATTTTAGAAGAGGTATGGAGTGGTCATAAAATTTTTATCTCTTATCTTAGAGTATTTGGGTGTACATATTATATCCATGTCCTTACTAAAAAGAGGAAGAAGATTAAATAAAAGACACTCTAGTGCCTTCTATTGGGATATAACACTTCCTCAAAATCATATCATCTTATGGATCCTAAGACAAAGAAGATATATGAAAGTTGAGATGTGGTTTGTGATGAGTCATCATTTGACTCATTGTCACAGAAGGAGCCAAAACATACCACCTCTCATAAATTGTTCCCATAATTAGATGATGAGAATGAATAATCTTCTCACAAAGAAGGTGAACTACAAGGATAATTGTTTATTGATCTTGGAAAATTGGAATATAATTCTTCATCAAATTAGCAATAACATCGATGTCCAAAAAGGGTAGAAAGAACCATTAGGGAATAACACCTGAACACTAATCTAGATACTTCATCAGGAGTTCCAACTAAAAGATAGGTGAGATATGAAGTTAATCTCACATTAATGAGTTTAGTAGTTGACAACACCAAACCAAAAATAGTTTGAGAGACTTTATGTCAACCTTAGTGGAAGAAGGCCATGGATGTTGAATATGATGCCCTCATAAAAAATAAGACATTGGTACTTATCGATCTTCCTATAGCAAAGAAATCCATTGGTTATAAGTGGATTTTCAAGACAAAGTACAAGGTAAATGGATCCATCAACAAATATAAAGTATGAATTATTGTAAAGGGATATGCTCAATAATAAGGAATGGATTATGAGGAGATGTTTTCACCCACTACTAAAATTAAGACCATTAGATTTGTTTTTGTAGTATCAACACAAAAGGGATGGCAGTTTCAGTAGATAGATGTGAAAAGTACATTCTTAAATGGTGATCTCAAAGAAAAGTGTACATGACCTAGCCAAAAGGCTTCGTTGATGAACATCAACCACACAAGGTATGTCATCTAATTAAGTCACTTTATGGACTCAAAAAATCACCAAGGAGATAGTACATTAAGATTGATGATTATCTATTATAATTTAGATTGATTTGTATCCCCTTAGATTGATTATCATTTTGGTTTTGTATGTGGACAATATTGTGATCACATGAAGTTTAGATGAATTTTTTGAATAAGTAAAGAATGACTTGAATAAATAATTTGACATGACAGACTTGGGGATACTTCATTATATCTTGGCTTGGAGATATCATAGATGAAATATGCTAAGATGCTTCTTGATAAATATGGGATGGTAGATTGTAAACTAATGTCAAATCTGATGGAGAAATGTTTGTAGCTATATTGATTTCAAGAGTCAACTCAAGTAGATGAAATTCACTATAGGTATCTTGTTGGGAGTCTCATTTACTCGACTTATACTAAGCCAAACATATGCTTTATTATCATCTGTCTTTAGAGATTCATACAAGATCCAAAGAAGTGTCATTGGGTTGTAATGAAGCATGTTTTAAGATATGTCTAAGGTATAGTTGATTATGGTCTAGAATATAAGAATTCAAATTTATTCTTGTACGGTTACATAGACTTGGACTATGTTGGATCTATTGATGATGGGATATCAACTTCTAGATATATATTTCATCTTAGACTTGGACCAATTTTATGGGTTGGTAAGAATCAATCTATAGTTAGTCTCTCATCCATAGGCATAGTAACGTACCACATGGGGAACTATATGTGAAACAATTTGGTGAGGTCGCATTCTATTTGACATAGACATTCCTTAGGATCAATCTCTAATCTTTTTTGTGATAATCAAGGTGTGTTAAAGCTTGTCAAATATCTATTATTTCCTTTGAGGACTAAACACATCAAGGTCTAGTGCCACTATATTCGATAACAAGTCTTGAACCACCATATTTAGCTCCAATACTACCCAATAGATTGACAAATAGTAGATATACTCACCAAGTCACTTGGCAAGGTGAAATTTGATTTGTTTCATGGGTACATTTGTAAAAAAAATGTAATAAAGGTGGGAATGTTAGCGTAACTATTCATATATTACATTGTTTGGCATAACTATTAGTTAGGTAATAATTAGTTACAATGGTTAGCTCAATATAATTAGTTTAGCCATTGTTTATTCATTGTATAAATACACCTCTTACATTTGAACAAAGACATTAAAAGTATTTACTCCTTCATTAGACATGGGCTCAAACTTTATATGATCAACTATTTATCCATTAGTAATTTGACTTGTCTTTGCACCTATGCATTATGATTTAGAGATAAATTATGTACATTTTTGTTTACTAAACTTGACCCTAGAAACAAATTCATATAGTGACTTATGATTTTCATTGGCAATAATCCATATGGTAGAGACAATCTCCTAAAACTCACTCAAAATCTCATTTAATTCATACAAAAGTATTTATTATTATGTTGTACTTGAAATATGACTTATAAGTGAAATATGAAAAAATTCCATTGGTGTTATGACACATAATACTTAATATTTATATGTACTAATCTAAAAACCTAGCAGAGATTGTTCAATCACCATAACCTAATGTCTTTGCAAAAAACACTAAACCTTATATGGATTAGGATGAAACATTAAATTCAAACCAAATTTATTTACCATTTAATGAAAAATTAAATGATTAGTATTAATACTATTCAAAATTTATCCTCTTATGTGTCCTAAGAAATTGATCCTTAATTACTTCATCCTCTTACATGTCATAATATTTAGGTGTTTGTTATGTGACTTCAATATCACTTTCATCATCTACACCCACAACACATCAAAATTGTGTTGTTTCTATAATGTCCATTTAGTATTGTATATTTCTCATGAATCTAACAAGATATTTAAGTCTTAACTTACCCTTCTATAGTGTAATCCTTATCTATCTATCATTTCCTTAAAAATATAGATCTTGTACCAAATACTGATGTCAACATATAAAATTATCCACTTCACTTGCCCCTTATTCATAGAATTCTTAGTAAAAAATGTTCGTAGCTATCTTCTACCAATAACTTTAAATGTAGAAATAAAAAATAACCAACAAGAACTAAAACTATGCTATAATATCAAATGACATAGTCATGGATAGGGGTCTCAATTAAGATATGCCTTATACATGCCACCTTCATAGTACAAAGTAGAATATGCAATAAAATACATCAACATAATTCATATCTTTATTAGATTGCAACAAGAAACATAGCAAGCATAACAATAATAATGATACCACAACCTCAAAATGAGATGTATTACAACACTAAATCTGTAGATATTTGTTTTTTAGGTCACAATATTTGCAAGTATAGCTTAACCTTTAGAACAATCACTCGTAAGTATTAGTAAACTCCAATACTCTAACCAACTTAATTTTCATAAGTTTATAGGAAGGGTTATAAATGGGTAAGACCCACCTACTACATCGAGTGTTCAACCACCAATTATAGCATTAACATGCACCTTAGATTATGAAAACTATTAAATATTTCTAACAATTCCAAGGCAACAACATGTTATAGCTTAACACATCATTGCATACTACATCACTGAAAAGAATAAAGGAATCCATATCATATCCCCATGAATTTGATTATTAAATTTATAATATTTAGTAATATCTCATTTCATAACACATCACAATAATATATGCACCAAAACCAAGTGTGAATAAAAGAATTCGTACAAAGTTACAAGACCATAATTAAAAAATGCACTATAAATCCTTGTATTGTTATCCTCCTGTCCACTCAGGAATATTAAAAACATATGCATGCTCACTTGATGAACAAAAAAAATCCAAATATTTGTGTAATTGCAAAAAATTATGAACAAAGACATATATCCAATAAGAAATTTCTTAAACTATTTCTTTTTGTTGATGCATGATTACACATCAACTCAGATGCCCCTACATCATGGTGGAGACCTATCGTGAAATAGAAAATTAAAAAAATATTTTTATTATAATTGTTTAACAAAAAATATATGGTGAAAAGGAGCTAATAAACATACAACAAACATTGATGTGAATAATGTTTGAAACCAAATAATCGATATTATTAGGACCAAATTTAAGTACCTAAAAAAGGACATGAATTCATTAAGAATACTTTGCACAACTTGAATAGGCTAATGAAACTCAAAGTGAATCAAATAATAAGTCATATGTCATAGGTTTTTAGAGTGGTATATCTATTAAATATTAAATGCAATCTCATCTTTCTGGATGAGATTTTTATGAAATATTTATATTAAAGCATGCTTCTAAAAGATTTTAATATTGTAACCATTTAAATATGATTGGATAATTAATACATATTTTCAATTTTTTGATACAATTATTGAGATCTATGAATATGAGATTCATGTTTTATGTAATCAATAACTTTTTTCAAACTATGATTAACAATATTTACATTGATATGTGTTCCTAAAATGACATTCAGGGTTGGTGGTTGGGAGCAGTAATGGCGTGAGAATGTTAACATTTAACTATTTGAAATTTGATATTATAAACTAAAAAATAATTTAATTTAATTGTTTGGAAGCCAACATAATTAAATAAAAAATAAAACAACAAATATGACATTTAAAAAAAATAAAAAAACATATAAATATAAAAAAATGTAAAGCGAGAAATAAAAATAAAAGAAGAGAAAAAATGGGGTAAATTGAACTATTATTCTATATAGCACAGATAAAATACTAATTTACATTTAATGTTTTTGTATAACTTCTTTCATTACTTTTAATTTCCACTTGACCGATTACATCGCAATATATATATATATATATATATATATATATATATATATATATATATATATATATATATATATATATATATATATATATATATATATATATATAATTAATTTGTGGGTAATATATAAATTTTACTACATTATATTTATAAATAATTGGATAATCATAACTAATTTATAAATGATATATAGATTTTACCATATCATATATATATAAATAATCATATCATAACAATGATTTGTAAAAAAATTTACCACACCATAGAAAAGATCATCACATGATAATAAATAAATAAAGAAGATATAGATAATCATAAATAATATATAAATTTTACAACATCATATATATTAAGAATTATAACAATGAAAATTTGAAAATAAATTATCATAAATATATCAATACATGATCATAAACAAATAAATATTATATAAATAATCATAAGTAATCTATAGTTAGTATATGCATACATATACTTTTTACCACGTCACACATAATCATAATTATTTATAAGTAATATATAGATTTTACAATAATATATTTATAAATAATCATAACAATCAAATTTTAAAAATAAATTATCATAAAAATATCAATACATGACAATAAATAAATAAGCATTTGTAAATAATCAAAATAATAAAATTAAAAAAAAAATTATCGTAAAAAATATTATTATATCATGATAAGTAAATAATATATACATTTCGTAACACATTTATAAATGATCATAAGAATGAAATTTAAAAAAAAAATTATCATAAAAGATATCATCATATGATTATAAAAAAATAAATAATATTCGTATAATCATAATTAATTTATTGGGAATAAATAAATAATATACAAATAATCATAATTAATTGATAAGTAATATATAGATTTACGACATACATCATAATAAATAAATACTTTGTTTCTCTCAGATTTTATATTGTATTAAATTGTGAGTAATCTATAGTTAGTATATGCATACATATATTTTTTACCACGTCACACATAATCATAATTATTTATAAGTAGTATATAGATTTTACAATAATATATTTATAAATAATCATAACAATAAAATTTTAAAAATAAATTATCATAAAAATATCAATACATGACAATAAATAAATAAGCATTTGTAAATAATCAAAATAATAAAATTAAAAAAAAAAATTATCGTAAAAAATATTATTATATCATGATAAGTAAATAATATATACATTTCATAACACATTTATAAATAATCATAAGAATGAATTTTTTTTTTAAAAAATTATCATAAAAGATATCATCATATGATTATAAAAAAATAAATAATATTCATATAATCATAATTAATTTATAGGGAATAAATAAATAATATACAAATAATCATAATTAATTTATAAGTAATATATAGATTTACCACATACATCATAATAAATAAATACTTTGTTGCTCTCAGATTTTATATTGTATTGAATTGTGAGTATGTCAAGACACTTTATATTGTATTAAATTGTGAGTACTTCAAAAATGATATATATCAGTGTATTTTACATATATTTATCTAAGATATGTATGCTAATTACGTTGAGAGACATTCTACAATAAAAAAGCAGAAGGAAAGAGCATGATGTCAACCCGTGTAAAGAAAAATAGCCTACATCATATTTTTAAACAAATTTATTTATGGAAAAAATGGATGATATATATTAATTGATAAGAAAAATAGCCTACATCATATTAATTGATGCTCTCCATGGATGCTCTCCCCTACAATTCGGTGTTTTCATTGTCCTCTCCCTGATCCAGTGTTCGAATCGTCACACATAGCAAATCACAACATTCTTTGTGTTTTGAACATTTTCATGCGACCTCTTGTTCTCTTGTCTAGGTAAACGAGAGTAAGCCCCTGTAGTGTTGTTACCCTAAAGATGTCACAGGTACAAATCTCTTTGCCTGTCGTTCGCGTCTGAGAGGGGTGGTTATGGTCAAAATAACACCCTAATGAAGAAGAAGAAACTGTGATTCTGATGATGATGTCATTCTGTGAGAGGATTAATAAGAAGAAGGTGAATACATTATCTGATCTGATCCCAGACATCTATATACTCAACAACTCACAATTTCTAGATATATTTTAATGGGGAAAAAGAGATCAGTCCTACAGGAAGACTCAAATCAAAACATGGGGATGTCGTTGAGGGATGGCTGCAAATCATTACCAATCAAGGTGGTTGGTACAGATAATGGAAAGAATGTGGCCTGGGGGACTGAGGTTTGACAACTATAAGAGGATGAATACAATATGTTTGACAAAATGCCAACCCAAGAAAATCCTTTAAAGCAGAGGTGAATCTTCCAGATTATACCATGATTAGATCAAATAATCCATGTTTTTATTGCAGTGTCTTCGATGCTTGCACTCTTACTATTTGCTCTCATTGCTCTTGCATGCTCCTATTGAAAAAAAATTCTTGCAATTGCTTCTGAGCCAAACAACAATGGAGTTTATAGCTCTCAATCTCATGGATGCAATCTCATGAATCCATGCTAATATCTCTTTTGCTTGATGAGATTATTTACATGTTAAGATTTACTCAAAAAATTATGTAAATCTTAAGTTTTGTTGTACATAAATTTTGATTTTGATTTTGAAAGAGTGTTTGTTCCAATACATCGCAATTTTATCTTGTAAATTAAATAAACCCTAAAAAGTTTACATAAACATATTTAATGGTTTTTTAAAATTGTTTTCATGCTATTTACAGTCACTGGTCCTGGATATTTGACTAAATCTTCATGGCTTACACCTAACCCCAAGGTTTTTTACTTTAATAGCTAGAACAAATATATAAGATATAAATATTTTTCCTATTTGACCATGTGGAAGCATCTCCACATTAAAAGTTTATATGGCTAGGTACTCTGTATACAAATGTTGATATATAATTTTTTAAATTGGAATCTTTCACATCTATAGATGTCAGATTATAATAGATTTTGGATTATAAATATAATGGTTGTTGGATTATAATTATACCATTGAGTAAGCATATATGTTGTATTATATTTATAATGTTGTGTTGGAGTATAATTATAATATTTTTTCAACATATATTTATATGAGAAGAATAAGCTGCTACCCAATATTAAGTAAGAATATATTTATATTACAAGCTACTAAACATTTATATATATAATTTTGATACATTATTTTTTAAAATTAAAGTAAGTATCTCATCTTTTCAATAATTTTTATGTATTAAGTATTTTGAAAAATCTGAACTGTGGTGAATGATATAACAAATTATTATTTTAAATAATTTAATTACAATCTTGTTTATAATTTTTTTTTTGATAATTTTATATATAAATAAATAAATATTCATTATAACAAAAATTTTGACAATTTTATATATAAATAAATAAGTATTCATTCGAACAATTTTTTAAATTAGAAAACAAATCAATCTCCAATTCAAGGGTTTATCTGCTCTGATCCTAAGATATCTAGGAGTCTGAAGTACAATAATAACCCCTGATTATCGGAGCTAGCTTAGCTAGATCTTTAAGAGTGTGAAGCACTTCAATAACTATTTCATTTTTACAAACTTTAATTGTAAGATATTAATGGGTGTTTATTGTATAATTTATTTAAAATTTTAAATTCAATTCTATTTATTATTATATATATTTAAAAGAAAGAATGAATCAAATAATAAATATAATATTTCATTATCCATGCCAATAAATATGACATTATTATTTACATCAATAGATGGTATTGAATGACTATTAATATGCATAGAGATGAATCAAAGTAAATTAAATGATCGAATTAAATAAGCTTGTTATATCAGGGTAGCTAGCATACCTATCTTAGATAAATCTATTTTAAAAATATCGAGATATATCATTCTTGAGACACTTATCTTATATTAGATTAGAAACATAAGTGGAATAAGTGCTTCGAGAATGATATATCTCGATGTCTTTTACATAGATTTATCTAAGATAAGTATGTTAGTATACTTACATTTACATATGAATGCAAAATTGAAAAACTAATAATGATATTTTTAGAATGCCATATCACATTTCTTATAAACTAATAATAATAAAATTAGATTCCAATACAATAAATAAATTAAAAATTATTGATAACAATATTAAAATCTAATATCATACAAAATAAAATACTAATAATATCAATATTACAATATGATTTTGACATTTAGAATACTTCACATGATTGAAATGATTGTTAAACCTTCATTTTGTTTTTTAGACTAATAAATGATTAGTAAATATTGGAAGGATATAAAAATAAAGATTTCATCAAAATCGTATCAATCTACAAAAAATATTGAAAAAATATATGAAACTTTCACTTTTGAATATTATAACTTATAACAATATCTTTATTGTACAACCTATTTTAATTTTCAATTTTTTTAAAAATTATTTATAAACATTAATATCATTATCTTCATCTTATTTCATTATAAGACCAATTTTAGCCATTCGTTTCTTCATAAGATCAATTTTAACCTTTCGTATTCTTAAACATTAAAATCATTGTCTTTTATCTTATTTCATCATATCTGATACTAATGACAAACAACAATAAATAAGGGGGAAAATATAGTACGGAATCTACGCAGAGCAAGTTTGAACACAAACAACGAATTAAACTGCCGACTAATAACCACACATTGCAATCGATGTGTTGTAAACATTATTGACAAATGCGAGCTCTGTAGTCCAATTTTTGAGTTTTAGAAACAAGATAGCGACGAACGGAAAGTTTCACACATTATGGAATCAAAAGTCTAACAGCTGGCAAAAAGTCTGAATAAAAGTAAATTAATCGCACCCATTTATTGACCAGCGTAGCAGCTACGCAATTGAACTTTCTCTTCTCGAGCTGGTATAAAGCCAGACAATCCACGGCCTTTTCCATATAGTCTAATCGATATGGATACAGGCATATCCAAGCTTTTACCATTCTCACTAACACCAACAGCAGTCATTGTATTCATAATACTGCCGATAGTATTCATAGCACTACTCATTTGTGTAAATAGAGCAATGGTAAAGCTGCCTCCAGGGCCACGAGGGTTGCCGATATTAAATAGTTTGTTAGATCTGAGGTTCCTTATCAGTCTTTGTATACTCTCTCATAATGTTATGGTGGTCTGATGTATCTCAAATTAGGCATCACTCCTATTGTCATAGCTTCTTCTGTAGAGACTGCAACTGCAATACTGAAGACTTTAGATTCCACTTTCTATAACAGACCAGTGAATGGTGGAGCTGCATCAGATATACTCATGTACAACAAGAATAATATTGGCTGGTGTCCCAAATGGAAAATGTTGAGAAAGCTTTGTATTTTCCATCTGTTAAGCCCCAAAAGTTTAGAGGAGTGGTTGGAATCCAGAGAAGAAGAAATGGTGCTGTTTCTTGCATCCATCTTCAGACAACAAACTACTACCACTGCCCTCAATGTTGGAGATTTTCTTAACGTCTTCACCTCTAATGTTATTGCAGAGATGACATTGAAGATGAGAATATTCGATGACAACAACACATAGGCGTTGCTTTTCAGAGATTTAATAAAGGATTTCTTAAGCACGGCTGCTCGTTTTAGGATTGAGGGTTTTGTTCCTTTCTTAGCCTGGATTGGTTTCTGTCAGAATATAGAGAGCAAACAAAACAAGAAATCAAACAAATAAACAAGAACTCAAACAAATAAACAAGAAAGAATCCAATTGCTACAGAAATTTCTTAAAAGAAAGAGATTCTATTGATCTTCAATTTTCCTTGCTTACAATGATGCACCCAAGCGTCTTTAAATAGATTTGTATCCATAAAATAATTAGAAAAACAAACTCAAAACTAATTTTAGTCTTTCCATGCAAACTAACTCTCTAACAAATTCTCTAACAGTTTAACTAACTGTTTGTTAACTTACTGATTGCTTAACTGTCAGTTTACTAACTGATTGCTTACAATTCCAATTCAACTTGAGTCTCTAACACTCCCCCTTAATTTCTACCACTTACAATTTTAGCATTTACTATGCCTAAATTTTGTCTCAAATAATCAAAGGTCTCTTTTGGTAATGCCTTTGTAAATATGTCTGCCAATTGATCTTCAGATCTGCAAAAGTCCAGATGGATTTCTCCATTGTTTACTAATTCTCTGATAAAGTGAAATCTTGTATCAATGTGCTTGCGCCTCTTGTTAAACACATGATTTTTAGATAAAGCAATGGTTGATTTGTTATCACAGAAGATTGGTGTTGACTCCTATGCCTGTAATAAATCTTTCAATATTCTTCTCATCCAAGTTGCTTGACATGCTATTGATGTGGCTGCAACATACTCTGCTTCAGCTGATGAAAGTGTCACTATAGGCTGCTTTTTGGATGCGCATGTGACCACACCTGTGCCTATAAGAAAGGCATATCCAGAAGTACTCTTCCTATCATCAACACTACCTGCAAAATCACTATCTGTAAAACCAATCAAACTAAAATTGTTAGTTGTGGATTATAAAATTCCATATTCTGTAGTTTCTGCCACATATCTCAATATCCTTTTCCCAACTTGCCAATGTGAGTCTTTCGGTGACTCCATGAATCTTGAGATTAAACTAACCCCATAACTGATATCTGGTCTAGTAGCTATAAGATACATCAAACTACCAACTAGCCTTTTGAATGTTGTGGAATCAACATTAGACCCTTGGTCTTCTTTGCTAAGTTTAGTCCCTATAGCAACTGGTGTAGGAGTCGGTTTACAATTCAGCATCCTAAATCTCTTTAACACATCCTTTACATATTTTGTTTGACAGATAAAAATTCCTTTCTCTGATTGTTCAACTTCTATTCCCAAAAAATACTTCATTAATCCCAAATTTGTCATTTCAAATTCTTTGTTCATTGCTGATTTAAAAGTGTCTACAGACAAATTTCTAGTAAAAATCAAATCATCAACATATAAACACACAATCAAAATCTGACCTTCTTTGTTGATTTTTGTGTACAAAGTAGGCTCACTATCACTTTTACTGAATCCATTGCTTATCATATAAGCATCAATCCTGCTATACCATGCTCTTGGTGCTTGCTTAAGACCATAAAGAGCCTTCTTCAATCTGTAAACTTTTTCTTCATGTCCTTGTACTTCATAACTTGTGGGTTGTTTCACATGTACTTCATCTAGAAAACCATTCAAGAATGCTGATTTTACATTCATTTGATATACATACCAATTATTTTGAGCAGCTATTGATAATACCATTATAAGAGTATCCAATCTAGGAACTGGTGCAAATGTTTAATTATAATCAACTCCATATTCTTGTGCAAGACCTTTTGCTACTAACCTTGCCTTGTGTTTTTCAATATTTCCATCTGCATCAAATTTAGTCTTACAAACCCATTTGACTCCAATACAATCCTTACCTTCAGGTAGAGTAGTTAGATTCCATGTCTGATTTCTTTCAATAGCATTCAACTCTTCATCCATTGCTTTTAGCCAATGTTCCTCATTAACTGCTTCTTCAAAATACATAGGGTCATGAGTGAAAAGAGCAAAATTTGAAACCAAATCTAATTTCTCTTCTTCTTGATTATAAATCTCATTCAAACTTCTCATATTCTTACCTTTCAATCTTGCTCTTAAAGTATCAAGAGTTGGATCTGATTCATCACTTACTTATGAATTTGGAGTAGGGTGACATGCATGACTAGATGATTCACCTTGTTCAAACCTCCTAGGTGTTCTTATTGGAGTGCTAGTTCCTGTTTGTGGAGAGGATTGTCCACCTTGCAAATTTTGTTCTTCAAAAACTTCTTCATCTTGTGGAATTGGTGCTCCAACTGTGATGGTGCTACCATCCCATGCTTATGCTTCCTTAAATTCAACATCTCTGCTAATAATCACTTGCTTTGTAATTGGGTTATACAGCTTATAAGCTTTTGACTCTTCACTATAGCCAATAAAAATGCATTTCTCACCTCTATCATCAAGCTTCTTTCTCAATTTAGATGGTATAAGAGAATATGCAACACAACCAAAAATTCTGAAATGATATACACTATATTTCTTACCACTCCACGCTTCTTGTGGAATTCGATCTTTGACACTCTTTGTTGGGCTTCTATTCAAAATATACACTGCACATGCTACTGCTTCTACCCAATATTCATTTGACAAGTGTTTAGCTTTCAACATGCTTCTTGCCATCTCCATCATTGTTCTATTCTTTCTTTCTGCAACACCATTCTGTTGTGGTGTGTACCTTGTAGTTAATTGTCTTTTGATTCCATGATATTTGAAAAAATCTTGAAATTGATTAGACAAATATTCACCTCCTCTATCTGATCTGAGTACCTTGATATAATGGCCACTCTACTTTTCAACCATTGCTTTGAATTCTTTAAATTTTCCAAAGGCTTCAGACTTATTTTTGAGAAACTATATCCAAGTATTTCTGTTAAAGTCATCAATGAAGGTTAGAAAATAAATACTACCTTCAAATGATGGAGTTTGCATTGGTCCACATAAATCACTATGGACTAATTCCAATATTATCTTAGCTATATATGAGCCTCCTACTGGAAAGCTCTCTCTATGTTGTTTTGCAAGAATACAACTGCCACATGAACTTCTTGGCTATTATTCTATTGGTGGTAAATCCTTCACCTTATTTTTTTTTGCAATAAATTTAAACCTCCAAAATGTAAATGTCCATACCTTAAGTGCCATAACCAAGATTGGTCTAGCTATATGGATTTGAAGTGTGCTTCCTCTTCTCCTTGGATGCACTGAATATGAAGAGGGAACATGCGATTCTTGGTCATCTCCACTTTTCCTATCAACTTGTCACTTGGACACTTGTCCAATATTGTGCAAACATTATCCATAAAGGATATTCTGTAACCTTTCTACACTAATTGACCAACATTCAAAAGATTATGTTTTAGTCTAGGTACAAAATAAACATTAGGTATAAACCTTCTTTCACCATTCTTGGCCAAAACATTTATGACACCTTTACCCATGACATCTATTGTGATATCATTTCCTAATTTCACTTCTAATTCTATAGAATCATCAAGACTAGGAAAAAAATCTTTATTTCCTGGCATATGATTACTGCATCCACTATCTAAGAACCAAATATCACTAGCTTTTTCTTGAGTAACATTACAAGTAAGAAATAAGCTTCCAGGATTAGAACTAGATTCACCTGTGTATTTAGCATTCTATTTGTATACATATCCTTGTTTATTTCTACAGTCACTTACATAATGACCATATTTCTTGCAGTAATAACATTGAACATTATATTTATCAAACCTCTGTGAACCTCGCTAGAAGTGGTTGTTGCCACGTCCTCTACTACAATAGTTTTTATTACTGTTCTCACATTCATCTGAATTATTCCATCCATATCTGCCTCTGCCTCATCCTCTGAAGTTTGACCTGGCTCTTCCTCTTCCTCTACCAACTGATACCTGTGACTTGAAGGCATTCTCAAGAGAAGTATTATTCATATTCATTTTGGATTCATGTGTTAACAAATAACCCATTAATTCATCTACAGATAATTGTTCCAAATCCTTGGTTTCCTCAATGGCTACCACTATTGCATCAAATTTACTAGGTAAACACCTGAGTATTTTTTCTATGATCTTCTCATCCGTCATAGTTTTTCCATTAGATCTAATTTGATTCACTATATTCAAAACTTGACCCATAAACTGATTTATTGATTCTGATTCCTTCATTTGCAAATTCTCAAAATTTCTCCTAAGAGATTGCAATTTAGCAATTTTTACCTTTGTAATACCTCTATAGGTAGTCTCCAAGATTTTCCATGCCTCTCTGGATCTTGTTGCTGCTGCAACTCTGGAAAATATGGATTCATCTAATGCTTGTTGGATGAGAAATAAAGCTTTTGCATCTTTCTTTCTGTTCTCTTTAAGTTGGTCATTTTGTGCTTGATTTAATGCCAAATGGGCTGCCTCATCATGCGGTTCTACACAACCACTTTCTACCCAATCCCATACATCTTGTGAGCAAAATAAAGTTCTCATCTTAATTGCCCAAAAATCATAATTCTTACCATCAAAAATGGGAATTTGAGGCTGTGAAATACTATTATACGCTGCCATTTCTCACGCTGAAAATGACTTTCTGGTCGCTGCTTCTGAAACACAGTCATCGACGTCGGTTATACTACCGCGATCGGTCACTAATACTGTCGACGTTGGTTATATTGCCGGTG
This sequence comes from Torreya grandis, assembly GCA_037957365.1. Classification (NCBI taxonomy): domain Eukaryota; kingdom Viridiplantae; phylum Streptophyta; class Pinopsida; order Cupressales; family Taxaceae; genus Torreya; species Torreya grandis. The sequence goes on from JARHVA010003568.1 coordinate 1,430,185, forward strand.
TTGGTCACTAATAATGTTGATGTCAGTTATACTGCCGCGGTCGGTCACTAATACTGCTGACATCAGTTTTACTATCATTGTCAGTCACTAATACTATCGACTTCGGTTTTCTTGTCAATGTCGGTCTATGCGCTCCCTGCTGGCTCTTCCTTCACTCTTTGACTACGGCTACTGGGTGCTTCTGCTGATTGCACACTTCTGCAATCTCCGCTTCTCCTTGTGCTTCTACTGCACAAATCCTTACTAGGCTCTAATACCAATTTGTTAGACTATAGAGAGCAAACAAAACAAGAACTCAAACAAATAAACAAGAAAGAATCCAATTGCTAAAACATTTTTTTTAAAGAAAGAGATTCTATTGATCTTCAATTTTCCTTGCTTACAATGATGCGCCCAAGTGTCTTTAAATAGATTTGAATACATACAATAATTAGAAAAATAAACTCAAGACTAATTTTAGTCTTTCCATGCAAACTAACTCTCTAACAAATTCTCTAACAGTTTAACTAATTGTTTGTTAACTAACTGATTGTTGAACTGTCAGTTTACTAACTGATTGCTTACAATTGCATGCATGAGGAGTGGAGAAATTAACTCCAATTCAACTTGAGTCTCTAACAGTTTCGGTGCTGCTTCTTGTTGGGAAACGAAGCAGCTGCACAAGCGCATCGACGAATTCCTGGTGCGAAAGATAAAACAGCACATGCGTATGGCCAGTGAGGAGAACACAAAGAAAGACTTTATAGAAATTCTGGAAGCAATTAAACCTAATTCAGATTCTGATGGAGAGCTTTCAGAATCTAATATCAAGGGCATTTTACTTGTATGTGCTTCCATGTTGCACTTAGAAACCCGTTAATATTTTTATAACATGACCTAAGACATGGATTAATGACTTTAAGAAATGTTATTGAAATGCAAGACATGTTTGCAGCAGGAACAGATACAGCTAGCCGTACGGTGGAATGGGCGATGTCTGAGCTGATCCGTCATCCTCTTCTCATGAAGAGAGTTAGAGACGAAATCAATTCAGTGGTGGGAGTTGGAGAAAGATTAAAAGAATGTCATCTCGGTGAGCTAAAATATTTATGTGCAGTAGTGACCTAGACTCTTAGACATCATCCTCCAACTCCTCTCATGCTTCCCCATGCATCAATATCTCAACATTCTTCCAATGTATTGGGACATTTGATTCCTCCCAACACACGTGTGATGGTGAACGTGTGGGCCATATCAAGAGATCCAAATTCATGGGAAAGGCCACTGGAATTTGATCCCGATCGTTTGTGAATAATCCTGTTAATATTCATGGAACAGATTTTCGAATAATACCTTTCGGGGCAGGGCGAAGGATGTGTCCGGGCTATAATTTGGGGTTGCGTATGGTTAATTTTGCACTTGCAAGCTTCATTCATTCATTTAAATGGACGCTTCCTGCTGGACACAATCCCCAAGATTTAGATATGCGTGAAAAATTTAAAGCTTCTAATCACAGGAAGGTTCCTCTCAAGCTGTTCGCCACTCCTCGCCTGCCTACCCATCTCTACAACCTGTGACATGTTTAGTTTACGTGTCTTTCAATGTTTTCTTCCTTATGTTCTATGTAAGTTTTTTCTTTGTTTATTTGTATTACATTATGGCTTTACTATCATCATAATCAACGTTGTAAGGGTAACAATATTATTATACCTTGTTACCTTTTATGTAGTAACTATTTATATATATATTCTCTCCATGAACTTCCAACAATTTTATATGTTAAAAAATTTGTATCATTTTTATAATTTAAATTAAAGCTTAGTTTTTTAATTTCATATATAGTTTTTTCTATTATATAGTAGAAGTCATTTTAAGGATTTAACATATAGATTGATATTAATTAATTTTTTAAATTATTATATTTTTAAAAATTGAAAATTAAGTACGAGCATTTTATTAATATGAATTTACAATTGAATTAAAAAAATGATGTTTTTAAATAGTTTTGGTCCGTCCACGCCCAAAGCGTTTTCAAATTCACATGCTTCTCTTTCGAATCCTTCATTCAAATTTGGTTCCAAGCCTTTCAAAACATGCATCTAACATGCCTCTATCCTGACTATCAACAACTACATGGTGATAGTTGTTGGACATGGTGGTAGGGGCGATAAGAGTTTCCACGATTCTGCTGCTATGGTGGGTGATGTCAAAATTTTGGTTTCACGTTTGGGAGGAAAGGAGAACGTGACCCTGTTCAATGGAAACGCTCATTCGGTGGTGCATGGGGCATCTATTTTTGCTGATAACAGCCCTGAATCAATTCAATCTGCCAATACCTAGTGATGACTTACCCCCTACCACTCCGTCCCCTGTTTTGCCACACCTTATTCTGGTTTTTGGTAAAAAGGAGATGGATACAATGCGGAAAAATGAAGAATGGTTATCAGAAAGAGGACTTATCTGCAGATTTATGAATTTTCAGACCAAGCTACCCACTTTCCATCCATGAATTTTACATAACTAGCTCCCCTAGATGAAAGGTAACATGGAAATCTATCCGTGTGCTCATAGTTTTTTTATTGTTAAATTTGAATGGGTCAAAGATGAGGCAAAGATTCAATTAGACATGTCAAGCTTTGATTTTCATATTTTGGTGGTTAAGCCTTGGTTCCCTTCATTTGAACTGATATCTGAACCCTTCAGTGTTTGACCCATATGGGTCTATCTCCCTCAGCTCCTTGTCTAGTTTTGGTCCACCCACTATTTCAAAGCCATTGGGATTCTTGTCAGTGAGTTCTAGCTTTTTGATTCTAGTACTACACTTTTCTCCCATACCACATATGTGAGAATCCTTGTGCTCCTTGATACCTCCACCCCCTCCCTGATAATATTGAGCTTAAATTTGAAGATTGGTCTTGGCTTTAGCCTTTTGACTTTGACTTTGTGCTCTAATACCACATCTAATAACCCTGTTGGGTTAGATATAGAAGTATATGATTTTTTTGTATGTAATATAGCACATATATACAATTAGACTACATCTCGAGAGTCTAATAGAGATCAAAATAATATTTGAATGATAATAGTAAGTACACATTACATCTTATGTAATAGATCTCTAATGTCATGACAATATTTCATAAAATTTATATAGAAAGTAATGTAGCAACTCAATCACGGTTGATACAACTCTGCAATCACTGCTGTCAATATATAATAATAAGCAATTATAATTATTCATGATAATACTCAATAGTAATATTCAATCTAACACAATATATATAATTTAGATACCTAGCTCTCTGGAGCATGAGTTCCTCAGAATCTCCAGTATCTATGGCAATATCAAATGTCATCTCAATAGTAGTACTACTATGGGGAAGGAAAGCGTCATCTGAGTGATTCTTAACCCAACCATATAACAATAATCCCCAACACTATCCCATTAGGGAATGGCCCTTCCTTCATGGATTAGGAGATAGTGACGATGTGGGAATCTAGAGAGACTAGCAAGTACCTATGTGGTATATGAATCTAAACTAAACATGTAGTGTATCATAGAAATCCATTCTATTACAAGATATTGCACTAACATGTGAACCATAATCATGAAATGATAATGTCTCACTAAATATACTTTAACTCAAAAATTTACAGATAATAAATGATAATGATCTAATTAATCAATCTCATACACACCACTTGATCAAATTGACTTCATCTAATATTGTAATACCAGTAAGCCAATGATATTCATCTCACTCCGTACTCTACATTAACAATGTAGATTGGCCAAATACAATTCAACCACAAGATTCATCAACTTAATCATCATACAACATGCTATACATAGGAGTAATAAAAACTTACATTAAATCCATCTAACATATGCATGAATCTTTCATTCTATTCTATCCCATACTAGACATAATAATTACAAATATACCACCTGAGTAAAATATAATTTAGCTATATAATGCAACAATATAATTAGTTTTCAGTTATTTACACCCTATGACAACCCATATTACTAAAGTCTAGTGTTCTAAGGTTTAACTACCAATTTTCCACAATCAATCATATGAAGTAGTCTCAAATATAGAGAAACACAAGCATTATATATATATATATATATATATATATATATATATATAAGTCTAGTGTTCAGTTATTTACACCCTATGACAACCCATATTACTAAAGTCTAGTGTTCTAAGGTTTAACTACAAAATTTTCACAATCAATCATATGAAGTAGTCTCAAATATAGAGAAACACAAGCAATATATATATATATATATATATATATATATATATATATATATATATATATATATATATATATATATATCCCATGAAACACACTAACATTCCAACGAGACATTTACTAAATGCTTAGAGTTGCATGCACACATACACAAGTCTACCAACTATATTTCCACATACTATCCACAACAATAACTAATATGTATGATTATACAGACAAATGTGAGTTAGGTATAATAACTATAGTAAGTACTACCTGAGTATAATACACTTTTATACTGATGTACCTTATGATATCCCATTACATCATAGGTTCTCAACTACATAATAACACATAATTAAATATATGATTTCAAGAATCCAATGATCCATTTAGATAATAATAAGTAAACATGTACATGGTTATACCATCCAAATATACCTTAAATTTAGACTGCAACCTAGCATTCAAAATAACATAAATTTAAGCATGCATCATGATGCACCATTATATACTAGATATAGCTCACCATTCAAACATATTAGCAATCTCTTAACATGTACTACACTTAAATATTTAATGAAGAATATATATAACACCAATCAACTAATCATTTATAGATAAATATAAATCACATAAACCCATTATGTTATTCATTTATACATCTTGTTCTATTCTCTATAAGATTGTCCTAAAAGATTATTGTATTTTGTTTTCTTAAAGACTAACTCAAACCATATTTTAAAATTAAAAACCCTATGCACTATTAATATGTACCATAAGTAATTATTTAGACATTATGTGGATATTGAACCACTGTTCATTTATACTTTAAAATAAGAGCTCCTTAAAGGCATTTATAAATCTATTCAAGGATATCAAATTAGGTACTTATCTTTGGATAATGAAGACCCATGTTAAATTGTAAATATGCATCTACTATTAAATATCAAGTTAAGAGCCTAGGACACAACTCTCAGTTTTCTGAACCCAAACCTTATATTTTATATACTCTTAATACCTAAGATTCCTCAGGTAACAATATTTCTTATAAAAATAAATACATACAAATAAAGTTCAAGATTTTAAAATATCGCATAATCTCTATTATACATTAAATCAGTATGATCTTATTAACTATTTGGGTCAAAACATATGATAGAGATCCTCTATGATAATTCTAGTATACATGCAAAATGTATATATTTAATCATATTTTTATAATTCTTAAGCATCAGATCCACTATAATTAGAGGAGTACACTCCCTCATTCTAGCATAAACTAGTAAGCTATGGTATCCAATGTTCTTTTCCCAACATCATCGATACGTAGTTTAAAATGGTTTTACATTTATGTAATGATTTTTTGTACTCTCAGTTAGATAATAAGCACATCAAGTTTAATAAAAAATTATCATGTCCTTCACTTCATAATATACACATGTAAAGAATTATATGTAAAGTTATGTCATTTACATAACAAGCATTAAGGTGCAAATATATTCTCTATTAATTTTTTAGAATATGCCACAAAATTATTCCATAAGATTATTAACTTATACCTATTTCCTTTAAGGTGAAAAGGGTTCATATTAAATGTCCATAATTAAATAGTGGAGTAATTATGAACACATAGACTATAATATTATTATACTTCACCATTCATTAAATGTGTGGGAGTCAATATATAAAACATGTATAAATTATCATGTCTAAATGCACCTTAGGCACACAAGTGTTTGATATGATACACATACACTTTAACACGAGTAAATAAATCCATTTATATAATTATAATGGTCTAGTTTATTGTATATATTTATATGTTGGTTATAACTAGTGAATAACTTTGATTAAAAAAAAATACTATACACCGTGTTATTGAAATATCTAGACAATATGTAAGATTGTCACATCACATGATGAAACTCTCTAGAGCTATTTTCACCACACTTATGTAACATATCTAAAATGTCCCATTTTTATTCATCTCATGATGCAAGAGAACTAATCCACTTCCTAAGGTAGGTATGCTTCCCAATATCACAATAACCAAACATAAATTATACTACAACTAAATGTAGGTCTCACTCTACCCTTCCTATTAATTTAGAATAAAGTAAAATCACATATGTGTTAGCCAACATTGAATGAAACTCATGATGGAATAGAAGAAAGTCACTTTCATAATATAATTGTTAAATGTAGGAAATAGGCATGAAGGACTCACACTCCCAAAAAGAAACACAAACATTGTACATATACATTATAAATATGTCCTATCCAAACATAGAGATAAACTCTTATTTATAGTCTTTTGAAAACATAGAGGGGATTTTTGAGTCCATTGAAAACCTTGACAAAAAATGAATGCGGTTCTGGTCGAGTTGAAAAATCTGAGCTAAAAATAATGGTGGTAGTGTTGCTCTTGGGCTGAGTTATAGAAAAGAAAGGAATAGAAATTGATATGGTAATAGGCTTGGCATGGTGAAACTTGAAAATTTGAGATTGTAGGAGTAGAAGAAGCAATTATAGGAAGATATGACAATGGTGGCAACAGTTGTATCTACCAAACCGCTCTGCACCACCATTTGCCCCAAACTATTGTTATTTAAAAGTAGGTTATTTACAAAGGAATATGCCATATTATCTCTAATGTTGCATGAATTAAATTATAAAAAAGAAGGCCCCCTGTTTCAATACTATTTAGATAATTAATAACACCTCTGGGTAATATCACTGTAATAATATTTGAATAGTTAAAATCATGTTTAAAATCATTGACTATAGAGGTAAGATCACTTTAATAAATTCTTAATCGAGATTAACTTGACTATATACAGAGCTACCAATTTTACCAACAATTTTAGTTAAAATAATTTTTTTTACCAAATACTAGGTTATATTAATGCTAAAAAATAATAATTAGTAATAGTATATAATTATAGCGTTACTAAAACTATGCTTTATCTAGTCATAAAATCTTGCTATTCATACATAGCTAATTCCCTGGGTTAAAGAATGAGTTTTCTACTATAAGGATCAGTAGAATATGGTAGGATACCAAAAAATTATTATCTATTTGTTATATGAAACTTATTCCATGATCAATAATAATAAAATAAATGCAAATTTAGAATTCTTCAGAGCTCAATTTAAAATTCATGCCACCTACCTTTCAAAGTTTGACTCAAATTTTCTTGGAAGTGTATCCTTCCTCCTCTCCATTCTTTCCTCTTGAACCTTGCTCCACTCCATTATTTTATTCCCCCCTTTTCATCTCTCTTTGCTCTACTTAAATAATCATGGCTTAGCCTTTTCTTAAATTTAAAACCTTTGATTCTTTTTTTGTTTTATTCTATATTTAATTTTTATTACCTTTTTCTGTTTTTATGTTTTTAATATGGTTTTCTCTATTTAAATATTCTTTTATTTTTTTATTTTCATTTATTTATTACTTTATCTTTATTTCTAAAATCATATGATTTAATTGAAAATTTCCTTAAAATTTAAATCTTTCCTCTTTATTATTTTAATTGTTAAACGTTCTATTTTCTTTTTACACAATTTACAATAATTAATGAATTTATTAATTATCATTTAAAATTTCCATGACAATGTAATGATTAAATTATAGACTAATAATCTAAATTAGTTTAATCTATCAAATTTTGAAACATTCATGGCCACACATAAGGCACACTAAACGAAATCTATAAAACCATCAAAATATACTATCAAACTATAAGAAAACATATATCTATTGAAAGCAATATTAAAAATATTATGCTAATCATTTAAATTATGCACCTGAAAAGAATTATTTATGTGGTGTGTGTAGGGTTCTTTCTAGCTGTTTATAGACATTCAACATCTCCATTTACTTCACCCTCTTCGATGATGCTCTCCCTCCGGCACACTTGAGGGAAGAATTCTCCTACATCTACCTCACAACATGTAAGTCATTAGATCATTTTACATGATAATCATAGGCAATAATATATAACTAAATTAGTACATTAATATTCTTAAAATGTAAATAAATACATGAAGCATCTCATAATAAGCAATCACGTATTTACATCTATCTAAACAACATTTTATTATCTCAAAATAGCATAAATCTCAAGCTTATTCAAAAATATAACTAAATTTATGTTTGTTAATTATAGATATCCATGGAAAATCTAACAAATTTGTCTAGAGAGGAATTAGGATGTAACATCATTCTCTTTTGAATCTAGTCATCATCCCTGATGACTTTTATTCAAGGATAAGTTCTTAATCAAAAATATTTTTTGGCAAAGTAATAACATGATACATAATGTCAAACTTATTAAATAAATAGGAAATTACCTAGATAACTCACCATAGTTCTTTCAAGTTGCACTATTTCTAGAGTATTGGTCCAATAAGACTCCACTCAATAACATTTTCTAATTAAGTAAACATAGTTATGAGTATTACTTACTCTAACTGATTCTATCATGACCACCAAAGGGTCCAGATTCATTAAGACAAGCCTATATACTATAATATTGACCACTTCTATTACCTTTAAGGGTCCCATAAATCTTATTGAAAATTTTATAAATATTCTAAGAGCATATAATATCATTATTCAAGCCAAAATAAATGACCAAGGAGAGGTTCACAAAATCTTCCATCCCTTAACACATCTCTTTATCCTAAAAAGTGTTTTTCTCATCCTATAGAAAAATAATTAAAGAATTTGAAGGAATAATGTGTATATATTAATATTATCACTACTCTATATAACTTTAGATAAGTATAACATGTCAATACTGTCACTACTCCATGAATCTCCTAAAAAGTATATGATGATGAATAGGAATGGTGATTATAAGTATACAAAAGTTATTGAATACTCATCTATTTGGAATCTCTATCTACCATTTATATGTGTATGGCCATATGACTGAATTTCATAATTTTTGCCTATCAAATCTTAGATTTAATAAGTATGTTTGTCAGATCTAAATCAATAAAAATTGAGTCAATATGAGGCTAAGTAGGATACCATATTATTGAATAAAAATCACATTCCTAATTCACCACTCTTCCCTTAAATTTTCATGACCCTATGATCTCTAAGAAGTGTACAAGATTCAATGAACCAAAAATTCATACAAAAAAAAATTACATGCTAAATGTTTTCAGATGTATCATCATAAAGAAAAAAAATCAAACAATCAATATGTAATTATATTAAATTAATTGTAGCCAAACCTACTAGTATAATGATTCATAGTTGAACTCATTCTATTATGGTCATGATTAAGAGGAAATAATTTTATAATTATCATAACATAGGTCGATAATCACACCATTCTTTCAACCTTATGGGAAAATAAACATAACAATATCTCCTTACTTGCTCGACTAACACATAACAAGTTAACAATTTATTTCACCCAAGTTATCAAGGGTGTATAATATCAAACTAATTATAATCAACTTATAATTATTAGTAAATAATTTAATATGTAAATCAAGGTTTGCTACCTCTTGTGGTCTTAAGATCACAAGTTATATCAAGTAATTACTCTAAAGAGTTATAAGTAAAAATTAGAGAACTATCATCTCAGAAAATCCTACATACCTTCATTGGCTAAAGGAAATAATCACAAATCAATGTTGCCAAGCACTACCTACTTATCTAATCATGTAAGTATGGTATCTACATCTACTTCTATAACTGGGAGAGAGATATATGCCAACATAAAGATGTGCTCATCCATTCAATATTAAAACTCATTTCTTATGAAGAGTAGAAAACATTATCCCACAAATTCCAAAGGAGTACAATCAAAGAACATTCATAACCAATTCCCAATTAAGAGAGTAATAAATCAACATTGTGTATATAATACTCCTTTTAGCAACATCATAATAATGTCAAAAGAGAATAAAATAATAAAAATAACTCACCTCTATGCTAACTTGAAGAGATGACACTTCTTCACAAACCACGTACATTAAGAGTGAAAAATTTCATAAATACATTCCTAACACAAAGGAATTATCAAACAATACAACAAGACTCTACTAAGAAAATTTTCCACCACCCTAGGTGGTATTAAAATAAAATTGGTCTTATAATATTTCCAATTCCTAGGTTTATTAAATAAAAGAGATAAAAACTAAAGCACATAAATTTAAGGTAAGCATCCTGAGCTTATTATACACTCAATATTCTACACACATTTTATGAATGTCAGAAAACTCCAATCATGGTATAACATGGTTCCACAAAAAGACATCACAAGTCCAAATTCTAGTGTAATCATGATACTAGGTTCACATCAATGAACAAAAGATACAAAAATGCTAATGGATTCATTAGGTCCTAGAGTTTGAGCCATAACTCTGATACCACATGTAACAAACCTGTTGGGTTAGAAATAAAAGTATGTGATTCTTTTTTATGCAATATAGCACATATATATAATTAAATTACATCCCAAGAGTTTAATAGAGATCAAAATAATAATTGAATGATAATAGTAAGTACACATCACATCTTATGTCACAGATCTCTAATGCCATGACAATGTTTCATAAAATAGATATAGAAATTAATGCAACAACTCAACCACAACTGATATAACTCTCCAATCACCACTATCAATATATAATAATAAGTAATTGTGATTCTTCATGATAATACTCAATATTAATATTCAATCTAACATGATGCACATAGTTTAGATACCTGGCTCTCTAGAGCACGAGTTCCTTAGACTCTTCAGTATTTGTGGCAATCTCAAGTGTCATCTAAATTGTAGTACTACTGTGGAGAGGAAGAGCATTATTTGTGCACTTTGCTACCCAACCACAGACTAATAATCTCCCACACTATCCCATCAGGAAATGGCCCTTCCTTAATGGATGAGTAGATAGTCATAGTGTAAAAATCTAGAGGGACTAGAAAGTACCTATGTGCTATATGATTCTAAACTAAATATGTACTATATCATAGAAATCCATTCTATTTTAAAATATTACACTAAAAATATGAACCATATTCATGAAATGATAATTTCTTACTAAACATATTTTAGACCAAAGCTTTATAGATAATAAATGATAATGATATAGATCAATCAATCTCACACACACCACTTAATCAGACTGCCTTCATTTAACATTACAATGCCAATAATCTAGTGAAGTTTGTATAACTCTTTACTCCATATTAACAATGTAGATTGGTCATAAACAATTCAACCACAAGATTTGTCAACTTACTCATCATACAACATGCTATATATAGGAGTAATAACATCATACATTAAGTCCATCTAACATATGCATGAATCTTTTACTATATTCTATCCCATACTAGAAATATTGATTGAAAATATACTACATAAGTAACATACAATTTAGTTATACAATAAAATAATATAATTGATTTCTAGTTATTTACACTTTATGATAACCCATATTACCACAGTCTAATGTTCTAAAATTTAACTATCAATTTTTTACAATCAATCATATTAAGTAGTCTCAAATACAATACACACACACACACACACACACACACACACACACACACACACACACACCATTTCCATGAAACACATTAACATTCTAATATAAAATTTACTAAATTCTCAGAGTTGCATGTACGCATACACAAGTCTACCAACTGTAACTCCACATCTATTCACATCAATAACTAGTATGTATACAGTATATAGACAAATGTGAGTTAGGTATAATAAATACAGTAAATACCACTTGGGTACAATACACTTCTATACTATAGTACCTTATGATATCCCATACTACCATAGGTTCCCAACTACATAATAACACATAATCAAACATATGACTTCAAGAATCTAGTGATCCATATAGATAACAACAAAAGAACAAGTATAGAACTATACCATCTAGATCTACCCTAGATTAAGACTATAACCTAGCATTCAAAATAACATAAGTTTAAACATGTATCACAATCCATCATTATATACTAGATATAGCCCAACATTTAAACATATTATCAATCCCCTAACATGTACTGCACTCAAATATTGAGTGTATAATATATGTAATGACAATCAACTAATCATTTATAGAGAAATATAAGTCACTATGTCATTTATTTATACATCTTGTTCTATTCTCTATAAGATTGTCCCAAAAGATTATAGTTTTTTGGTTTCTTAAAGACTCACTCAAACCATCTTTTAAAAGTACAAATCTTATGCATGAGCAATACACAAGTAATTATTTCAACATTATGTGGATATTAAATCACTATTCATTTATACTTTTAAATAAGAGCTCCCTAAAGGCATTTATAACTTTATTAGATGATATCAAATTAGGTACTTATCTCTAGATAATGAAGACCCATGCTAAGTTATAAATATACATCTACTATTAAATGCCAAGTTAGGAGCCTAAGACACAAGTCTCAGTTTTCTGAACCTAAACCTTATATTTTATAGACTCTTAATACCTAAGATTCCTTATGTAACAATATTGCCTGTAAAAATAAATACATACAGATAGAGTTTAAGAGTGTCAAAGATCACATAATCTCCATTATATGTTAAATAGGTATGATTCTATTAACCATCTGGGTCAAAACATATGATCAAGATTCTCTACGATAATTCTAATATGCACATAAAAAATATATATTTAATCATATTTCTATAATTCTTAACCATCTGAGAAACTATAATTAGAGAAGTACACTCCCTCATTCTAGCATAAACTAGTAATCTATGGTATCCTATGTTCTTTTCCTAACATCATTAATACGTAGATTAAAATAGTTATTATGGGCTTATGGTGTGATGAGTCAACATTTATACCTCTTTTGAGAATTAATTTCATCCAATAAAAAATGTACAAGTTTGGGACACTCATGGAAATAACCAAAAGTCATGATTGGAATGTAAATCCCTATGAACCATATTATAGATGGTATATCTAATCTAGGAAGATAGTATTGAATTCATGAAATGAAAAAGTGAACTCTTTTTTATTATACACTTGATTTAATAATATTGTATAGACAAGCCTTGGTAAGCTTATATTATATATATTTTGTCCTTACTATCATCAAAATTTCCCTTGTTTTGGTTTCTAGTAAGTAAGATCTAAGTGAAATGTATATCCTAACTACCTTACATGGGAAACACCATTGTGACCTAGTTGTCATACTTGATTTGATATAGTTATTGAAATATGTGTCTATTATAAGATAAAATGGATTTGCCGTCCTTAATAATGCACTTGATCCATGTTATTGTATGTACCTTTTCTATAGGACCTCTATAGACCTTAACTATGGATTATATTTGAAACCTAGCCCTAGACCTTATGATAGGTGATAAATAGAGATTGATGTTAGGATCTTATGTTAATTTTCATATAGTTAGAGCATATATTAGGATACTATTTAAGAGATGATTTATATCATGGAATATACATCTGTGATAGTTAAATTTGGATTCATTTTATCCTCTTCTAAAATAATGTTTTGTTAGACATCTACTTGTTTTTAATATTAGATTATTGGATATCTACAATTATGCCTCAAAATAGAGAGAGACTAAGTAAGAGTTTCATTGTTATTGTTGACCTTGATGGGGGTAAAGTTAAAATGCTCAAATGCCTCAATTAATAATATCCTATTAGATTATAAATCATGTTTTTGAATTTGTATTATCTTGGTAACGGTGAATTTCCATACCCTTTTTTTTGGTTTTTTACACTTATCAATATCTTAAGAAACATGGGATGTTATGGCAAGAATATGGCACCATAGATTTGTATATATAAACCTTTGAATGAAACATGAATCACTCTTGGGTACTCTATTTTTTTAGCTACTCTCTACTCACCAAATGAGAACTAAAGTTAGCAAGGAATTTTCAATAAATCTATTATTTACATATGTTTTAGTCATTGCAATCCATGAAGACAAGGGAACTTATTACTACAACACATGGAAAATAATAAATGCATTTTAAATTATGTTTAAGTTGATGACCATACCATTTCAAATTTCTCATTTTGATATAGGGTGGGAAGATGTTGGAAACATTTATGCAATCATTTTTTATGTATATTACAATTATTGTGCTCCATGAGACTATATCTTTTGAGTATTTTTAAAAATAGTTCTTATTCCTTTTGTATACTTTTACATTTTATAAAAATGTCTACCACAACATTTTCAATAACAACATCTGATTTTAATTATGCTATGATTGATGGCATTCTAACTTCCAAAGGTCCTATTTTTACATATGCTTAGGGGATGTTGAAAATAGTTATAGATAAATGTGTTAAAAGACCTCTAAGAGTGGATTCCAAATATATTTATTAACAACAACATCGCCATATAACTTATATATTTATTTTCAATATATGTTATTTCTCATCATATCACATAACATCATTTTTAGTGTTGTGTAAGTGCAGTAATTATTTTCTATTTATTTAAAAGGTTTTATCAAAATGTACTTACTTTTAACATAGTATATGGGTGGAGATGAACTAATATCTCATTGATATGGATATGCACATTTACCATGATCATATAATTTTAATAATTTTTATTTGCAGTTTTTAAAAATATTTTTCGTTAATGTTGATTATTTCTTATGTAGGATTCTATTTACCAATTGGTCACCACACTTGGAAGAATTGGAAAAGTGAGTAATTTTATATTTTGTCAATTCCAATATCTATTTAATGAATTTTGTATTAAGATAAGCCCACCTTTGACTAGTGTGGGTACCATCCTGGATACATTAGGAGGTCTGAATCTCTCCCTGGCTGAAAAAATATGGAAAAGTAAAAAAGTCACCAAGAGAATAAAAAGGAAAAAATGAAAGAGGTAACATAAGTGAAAAAGCATAATGGGACCAAACAAGGGAAGATAAATAGATAAAAGATAATAACTGCATTTGATTGGTGTGGGAACTAGTCAGTTTTGGTTGGACTAAAACCTAGCTTGGGCTAATAGAGAGAGGCCCAAATCTCAAAGAATAGACAAAGTATCGACCAAGAGTAAAGGAAATTAATAAATTAGCTCAGAAGCTATTCTCATGCACAATAGGGCTCGGTTCCCTAAGAGCCCAAACCAGGACCTAAAACCAAGAAAAATAGAAGGAAATTAGTAAGAACCCAAGTGGGATCTAAAGTCTTCACCAACCCACCAATGGTCAACTCATACAAAAATGAAACTCAATAGTAACAATATTAATTATTAAATGGTAGAAAATCATATTTTTTAAATTAAAAACACTTCACCTTATCTACCAACTAATAGCTTCTAAATAACGATCAAGTCAATGACAAGACCCATTATCTACACAATAGTCATGTGTCATTAATGATAACACAAGAAAAAGTATCACTAGGGATCCAAATTTATCCATTTTGTCCACCATCTCAAGGATCTTGAATGGATTCCTTCCTAATTTTTTATGCTGGTTTTTCTCTCCTTTCCTGGTGTGTAAATATTACATATATTTTATTTCCAAAAAATTTGGGGATAAGTGTTAGGGCACTATCCATTCTGGCTATGAATTTGACAAAGAGGTCCTCATCCATGACATATAGTACTAATTCAAAACCAAGCTATTTATAAAACTATTATGTCTTACAATTGTGCTCATAGTAAATACTTAGCCTTTTATTATCTTGAGGCTATGTAGATCTCATGCTCTCTAGATTATTATTTTCTTCAGGGATATTGGTTTTAGAGAAAAGAGATAGATATAAAACCAATTTTTCCTTCCTTGCCTCATTGGGGTCATTAGATAAATCTCCTTCATACTTTCAATTCATAGTACATCCAATCTCTTTTTTTTAATTCTAAAAATATCTCTATCCTTCTATTGTACCTTGTGGGGTGGATGCCTTAGTAAGGGGAAGATCTTTTCCAAGTATTAGGGATGCAATGTCATCAACATTCATGGCATTAACTTGCTAAGAGTGTTCTTCTTTGTCTCTAAATTTATGACCAAAGATATATCATATTGAGCAGATTTCATCAACTCTTTCATACATAATGCTCTACATCTAAATTTTGAATTAGATTTCAGATCAATGGACTTGGGTAAGACTATTTTTGCATCAACATTGACATAATTTCTAGAAAAAATAACCTTGCTTATTATTCTAGTCATTGAATCAATTACTATAAGAGAACCAATATAATTCACAATCCCCATTAGGATGTTGTTCTTATAGTATTCTAGTGGGAGGGCTAGAAGATTGATCCAAAGAGGGATGGTATCGAGAAACTCCTTAAATGGGTCAAAACCATACTTCCATTTTTTCAAAAACAAGACATATGTACCCAAATTTTTGAGCCATTTTTCTAGAGTCTGAGAACATTCCTCTTGGTTTAAGAAGGAGAATAATAGGAAGCAAGGTAAATTTTAGTCGCCCATATATGAATTAACTTGGGGATTTTTGGTGAATCTCTAAGTATATGTTTTTTTAATCAGGTGAATGTTAAGAGATGGTTTTTATGTGAGAATTCAAATGGACAAGTGAATCATAATAGGGTGTAGAAGCCAAATGGGCATGAAATTATATAGAAAACCTATAAACATTTATTTCATCCCTTTCCTACTACTAAAATTTGGCATTATGAGTATATGGGTGGATGTCTATTTACATATAATGGTGAATAAGCTCATATTGACTTTTGATGGGGTGGGAAACTATATTTGTATGTATGAAATTTATTTTAAATTGTAGGTGAGGTAACCTAGAAAAATAACTTACACCTAGATAATTTAGGTGAATCCACATTATTCATCATCCCCTAAAATAGCCAAATGCCAATTTCTAAAATCAAAATATTCATGAATTAATGAATAATAACCACTAAAATTTACCCTGGGAAAAAGGCATTGGGCATGACTACATTCTGTAGGCTTCTTCTTAAATACCATGTTCTTCTAGCTCGTTCTCTTACAACATCAATATTTGCTAGATGGGCAATTTAATTTTTTTATAAGACTATTCTTGTACTCCTCTTACACTTGATCTACTTCCATAACAAGAATTTCTAATATGGCTTCCTTGTTAGTAGTAGATGTGATGAGTTTGTTAAAGGTTTATTTTACACCCCTATCTCTTTTGACCACTTCAACTCAAAAAAGATTAGATTCCTTGTTAGTAGACACTATTCTCCTATCAACTCCATCACAATATTCCTTATCTTCCCCTATAACACCCTCTCATATTACCATTATTTGATGAAATTATTCACATTGATGATTCAAATTTCATAATCTTGATCATTTTTTGTTTTTTTATAGATATAAATATCGGGAGAGCTAGAGTACTATTTCATATTGTTTCCTTTTTATGAAAACAATACCCTAAGATTTAGTAGATATTAGGTAGATTAAATTTAATTATTATTAATAGTGCAAAAAACATAGTTAGTTATATCAGTTGATTTTAGAATGAAGTTTATATGCCCAGGATGCTAATAATAAATAATATCAATAATGAAGCCTCTCTTAACTAATACATACTGGAAAAATAAACTGAAGAATTCATTGAGTATACCATAATGTGAATTGATAAACCATAGACATAATACTCAAAAATACAATAGGGGATAATGAACATATTTGCCAATACTAGAGGGATAATATGACAAATAATCTCATGGTTCAAACAAATGTTTTAGATTGTAGAAACCTTAGTAAGAAATAATTCATTTTTTTTTTTAGAAATATGTCTCGAATTGAGAGGTACATGCTTATCATTTATATTTAATGGTTCATATATGAAAATAATATATCTTCATTTGAATATTAAAATGAATAGGTACTGAGCGTTACTCTAGGGACACATGAATATTTTAATGAAATGATATATTTCACTTCTAAAAGTGTAAAAATAGGAAATTAAAGAAGCATTAACTTGTTGGTATATATATATTGAAGTATGGAGTTTATATAGAACAAGTATACCACAATGAATCTTAAAGTATGTTTATAATTAACAAAATGCAATTTATATATGATATTATTAATCACTAAGTTATATTTTTAGGAATATCTAGTCTAAGTTTGTAACGTTGTTGAATAAAAGGCATATATCACTTATTATAGCATTTTTTGAATTTAATCATCTCTTTTTTCATACTATATTCTTATAATATTCATGTTTTTGAAATGTATGCTAAAGATAAATTTCAATCCTAGATTTTCATGGGCTTAATTTTCTTATATTTTAATTCTCTACTCCTAGAATTAATTTTTATGTCACATGAGCTATTTATTGAATGATTCTAGTGACTACAAAATCCAACTACATTCATTATCCTATTATGATATTTAATTCATCCAACATTATACCACATGTAATCTTAAATCATATATTTTTGAGAGGTTGATTATAGTATTTTTCCTATTACTTTTTTTTTTATATTTGTGTTTGTGCCACATAAGCTATCGGAAGATCAACTCCTAAAAACATGCAAGATACTGGTATGAAGGGTCATGCCATTCCCTTTATGACTACACTAGAAAATCCTAACATGAGAGAGCCATAAAGCATTTAATCCCATATCACAATCTCTAGATTTGGAAAGCATTAAAACTCCTAGTATGTCACTTCCATTGAGCATTCCAATACATGATATTATTATAACAAAATTATGGAACAACCCTATATGTATGGGATATATCCTAATTCACCTTGTAACATTAAAACATGTCTCCTTAAGGAGTCTCATAGAATCACAATAAAAACTATTAAGGCTCCTACCATATACTCATGAACATGTTTAAGAAAGACAAAAACTAATTAAACAAATTCAACTATGGGAGATGGCATTATTAGAACATGCATAACTTGATACACATAAACATGTATTTTTTCCAAAATATTAAATTAAAACTAATTTTGCAAATCATTTTTTAAGTAGTACATATTTTAGGATTTGTAGTTTTTACATTTCTAATTCATGTAATATATATTTTTTATTTTAGAGTTTATAATAGTCCTAATATCTTATATTTTTCTTAGTCCGAATTTCTTCATTTCATACCCAATGTTCAAAAAAGTATATTCATATTATATAATTTTTATTTTAATCTTGGCTAGTTTCCCAACAAATTAGAACTCATGTTTTATATCTGAGAAATAAATGTCACGTTCCCTAATGTACCTATAGGGGAACCTATTTAAACCCCTAAGACAACAAATATATCTATTGAGCACGAAGAGAGAAAGATGTTACAATCCTATTGAACTTAGAAGGAAATGCCTTGAAGAATGAAATGGGGTCAAAATTCTCCTATTTTTATTCATTATGTAGAACACCTATTTGGAAATATCATCCTAGTGGACTGACAAAAAAGACATATTCTAAGAAAGATGAAGTCTTTGAATATGTCGTAGTAGGGTTTTAAAATCCTAGTTTGTAGAAGGATGTCATTATGGATAATGTATGGAAATATTTTCATTCCAAAATAGACAAATTAAGACCGAAGCTAAAAAATAACATAAGATATCCCCAACTGATTTAGATCATAAGTCAAGTGACATAGGA
>JARHVA010003568.1:1457500-1487500 GCA_037957365.1 Torreya grandis
AATATACCGTGAAGATGTTCAAACAAACCTAGTTTTTCAAGGTAGTCATAAACAGGGTTAAAAAGAGACTAGGTTTTGAATCCATTTCATGGTTCTCATATTTTCACAAGGTCCAAGGAACTCAAATTTGGAATGGAGGTTTTTGATATATGATAAAAGTGAATCACACACTTTTTGGTGGTTTTTAGGTTTAAACCCTCCTAAAATCCTAGTAAGATATTGGTGTTAGAGATTGATTTATAAAGTGCATAAAATTACATGGAATGATCCTAATTTTTTTTATACTTGTAATTCTATAGACCATATTTAATGACCTATTTTGCAATGTTTTTAGGTGATTTATGGGGTTTTGAATAGTTGAACACTTTAAAACTATTGGATATGGTGTTTTGGGATGTATTATATATACAAAATCCAAAAAATATGTATAATATACCATGAAGATGTTCAAACAAACCTAGTTTTTCAGGGTAGTCTTAAACAGGTTTAAAAGGAGACTAGGTTTTGAATCCATTTCATGGTTCTCATATTTCCACAGGGTCAAAGGATCTCAAATTTGAAATGGAGGTTTTTAATATATGATAAAAGTGAATCACACATTTTTTGGTTGTTCCACATGTATGGGAGAGGTATGGATCAAAAACTCAGTCTCCTAGGTAAGGAGGCCTGATTGGAGAAAAGGAATAGAAAAGAGACACTTCCACTCACTCTTAGGACCTGAAATTTTCTATGGAGATATAAATAAATATTGGGTTCTAAAATATGTATTTATTTTATAAATAAATTTTTGAAAATTATCTACATAATGAGGTTTATAGGTTTTTAGGGCTATAAGTATTTGCGGCTAAATGAGAGCAAAATGTATAAGATAGAGTCTTATAAGCTATTACATAAAACAAAATGAATTGATTAAAGTTTGATAAGGTATTTTAATTCCTTTAATATAGAGAGTGACTTGATGAATTTGAAATAAAATTTTGAACCATTTGGACAAGGCTAGGTGTAGTAGATCGAGGAGTTTCTTGATACCCAAGGAATTATGTGATGATTGCCCATAAAATGTCAAAGCAAGGAAGTTTAAAAATGTAGGATAAATGTGAAATAGAATGTCTAAGTTTAGTAATGGTGAGATGATGATGAAAAGGTCCATTTGTCACTTTTCATTTTCAAAGAACGACAATTTTGAAGAAGATGACCAAGGTATCAAGCAAGTAATCTAAATTATATGCCAATTGGATAATGAAAAATCTTTAGAGGAGAGACATATGTCCTTGGAAACCTATTGAGATAATTCTCTATCTCCCTTCTTACTTGTAACTGATGTGGACAGTTGTAAATCTCCCTCCTCTATCCCCTCTCTCTCTTTCTTCCTCATTTCTCCATATAAGCTACCTCTTTTGGCATTGCATGACATACACATTTAATATGGAAAATACCTACTAAATTAACTTCTAATTTTGCCTCTAAATAAAGATTTCATGTAGTTTACCTTATCAAAATCTTGCATAAGTATGTCAAGAAGTCTATTTTAGATGGCAAGTGATAGTTATCTCTCCTTGTATCCATCTCACTCTTTCATGATTTATTTAATAAACCTACCGTCTAATAGGTATCATGATGTGTAAATGGTTGTTTTGTGTGTCTTTAAGTGTGAATAAGACTTCTAGTGTATATTATAAGACCTAATATTCATCTACCTTGAGAAATACATTGCATTCTATATTCATATTGAAACACTTTTGTTAGGATAACCTTAGGTTTTGAGATCAGTTTTGGAAATTATCTTTCATAGTGCAAGTTCAAGTAGGATTATGAAATTCATATTTATGGATCACCTCTAATAGATTATTTTTTAATCTCATTCTATTATTTTTTATTTAAATTAAGTAGAAGAAGCTACATAGTAGTTGCTTGGGAAAGACTTGATGCATAATAAAATGAAATCCTAAAGCCATGGACCGACGATGTGTATAGTGATGCAATAGAGAAAGCAGTCTATTGGAAGATGCTTATGCCTTCCAAATCAGAGTGATAATGCATAAGGAAATTATAGAGTGAATGTTATTGGGAAGTATTGACCTAAAATGAAGAGCTGTCAGAATATACAAAGATCATAAATCTAGAGCATGGAAACCATGCCTAGAGATAAGCTAAAAGATTACAATATCTGCAACAAAGATGAAAGAAGTAGATGTGTTGAAAAATAAAAGTGTAGAAGATAAAAAGTTTCATTTTCTTGATCAACATAGTTAGAAGCTGAGCAATGAAATATAAGGCAAGGGATGAACCTACCTGATCGAAGCATTTTAGCACAACTGATTGATGCCTAAGATAAAGTGGAAGTTAGAACATTGAAAGTCTAATCAAATAATTCCATTTTAACATTTCATTAGATCATTATAATCATCAAAAAAGAGAAACAAGATCATATCATGAAGCATGGAGGAAGATGTTGGAGTCCAAAGGTTTCAATCTAATAACAAAGTTCATAACATGAAGCATGAAATCCTAGTCAATGCCTATAGAAGTGCACTAAGCATGGAAGTCATAGCAAATGCAAGGAGTGTGGTAGTCTGATTGGGGAAAAAACCTGTAAGGTATACTTTTTTATAAAAAAATTTAAAGCATAAAATACTATGTTAATTGAAATTTTTTGTATAAATAAAGTAAAATTTTAAAAAATATGTATGTTCCTCTTATCTGATGCCCAACTCCTTAAAGGGCCAAATTTTTTTGCATAGAAGATGAAGATTGGAATGATTCTCAAATTTTAAGAATTATGGGGAATCATCATTGGTGTGCTCACCCATCCTACCAGAGTTGATGAGCAAACAAAATATGATAAGTCAAATGCAAAAGCCTTGATGTTGATCATACTCAGTGTGATTGATGAGGTTCAACCTAATGTTTAAGATTTGTCAACATCGAAAGAGGCTTGGGACATTTTGGCCATCATACATGATTCAAAGAATCAGATGAAGATACTACATCTCCAGTCCAAGCTTCATACTCTTAGTGTGAAAGATGATGAGAAAGTTGAGGAATTATTATGCTAGGTAGAAAAACATAGAGTAGAATTAATTACACTCAAAGAAAATATTGAGATAATTTGTTGGTTTTAATCACTTTGAGATATATGCCCTCTCAATGTCATACACTTTTCATGACATTAGACATCATAAAGTAAGTAGTGTCTTTCAAAGAACTAGTGAATTTTATTCAACAAGAAGAAGCCATCTAATCAGTGCAAGAAGAGTTTGAGGATAAAGCCCTAATTTCTAAGCAATGTTGTTCAAAGTTATCAAAAGGACCACCAAATTAGAAACAACAACAAAAACAAAAATATGAAAAGGACAAAACATGGTGTCATATTTTCCATGTCAGTATACATGATACTGAAAGATGCTGGTATAAAGCCTTGACACAAGGTTCATCTAGTCAAGAGGACATATCTAGTAGCGATGATTCACATAAATCCAAACTATGTCTTCAATGACAGAACTAGTGTAGACATGTAGTGGCATAACATCAATAGGATAATGAATCTAAAGAGGAGGTACCCATAAAATTATAATGTATCGATCCATATAAGGATGCAGTTTTTATTTCCCAAACCTTGTCTCACACAAGTAAGGTTTGGTTGATTTAATTTGGCACTATCAAGCATATGATAGGATACAAGGAACTTTTTGATTCACTGATGACTCAACCCACTAGAGATCGAGTTCAAATTATAGATGATAGAGAGTATGTTGCTAAAATAATTAGCACTATGATCATTCCTTTTGGGACACAACCCTATACTCTCATTAAGGTATTATATGTCCCTAGCTCAAAAAAAATTCTATTGTCTGTAAGTCATCTCTTGAATCATAAGGTTACGATAGAGTTCATGATCAATAATGGTATATAATTTATCTCCTCTCACGGGATGGTCAAGTCATTGCTAGAGCTTTTTTAAAAGATCAATTATTTGCCATAGATGTAGTTTCATGCAATGCTATTTCTCTCTACATTTATAGTAGAATCTACAACATTGTGGCATTATTGATATGGGCACCTTTATGCTGGTTCTTTATACCAAATCAAATCTAATCCCATGGTCTATGGACTTCCTCAATTGTCTCATTTTTTGCCTATTTGCCCTAGATGCTTATCTATCAAAAAACATAGGGTTCCATTCAATTCAAGTTCTTCACAAGCCAAGTATTATCTCAATGTGGTACATACCAATATGTATGGACCCTTGCCTACTTTCTCCAAAGGATTCAAGTACTTTTAGTTATTCGTTGATGATTTATATCATAAGACATGGGTGTTCTTTCTCAAGAATAAAAGTGAAGCATTAATTAATTTTAAGGTCTTCTACCATCTTGTTGTCACCTAGTCAAGGAGGCCTCTTTGACTCCTCCACTCAAATTGAGGGGGGGGGAACTCACATTAAATCAATTATTTAGATTTTTGAAGCAACACAACATCAAATAACATGTAAATAATCCTTATATTCTATAATAGAATGGAATAATAGAGAGATGCAAATTTTTCGTCATGGAGATGACTCATTGCATACTTTCCACTGTGATGTTAGATGTACCATTGTGGGTAGAAGCATTTTAGATAGATGTATATTTTCTCAATAGGACACCTGCAATGATCTTCTAAGACAAGATGCTATAAAAGGTATGTTGTGGTCATAAAAATTTGATCTCTTATCTTAGAGTATTTGGGTGTATATATTATATGCATGTCCTTACTAAAAAGAGGAAGAAGATCAAATCAAAGATAGTCTAGTGCCTTCTATTGGGGTATAGTACTTCCTAAAAATCATATCATATTATGGATCCTAAGACAAAGAAGATATATGAAAGTTGAGATGTGGTTTGTGATGAGTCATCATTTGACTCATTGTCAAAGAAGGAGCCAAAATATACCACCTCTCATAAATTGTTTCCATAATTAGATCATGAGAATGAAGAATCTTCTCACAAAGAAGGTGAAATGCAAGGAGAATTGTTTGTTGATCTTGGAAAATTGGAATATAATTCTTCATCAAATTATCAATAACATCGATGTCCAAAATGGGTAGAAAGCACCATTAGGGAATAACACTTGAACTCTAATCTAGATAATTCATTAGGAGTTCAAACTAGAAGATAGGTGAGATATGAAGTTAATCTCACATTAATGAGTTTAGTAGTTGACAACACCAAACCAAAAATAGTTTGAGAGACTTTATGTCAACCTTAGTGGAAGAAGGCCATGGATGTTGACTATGATGCCCTTATAAAAATTAAGACATTAGAACTTGTTGATCTTCCTATACTAAAGAAATCTATTGGTTGTAAGTGGATTTTCAAGACATATTACAAGGTAGATGGATCCATCAACAAATATAAATCATGAATTATTGTAAAGGGATATGCTCAATAAGAAGGAATAGATTATGAGGAGATGTTTTCACCCACTACTAAAATTAAGACCATTAGATTTGTTTTTGTAGTATCAACACAAAAGGGATGGCAGTTTCAGTAGATAGATGTGAAAAGTGCATTCTTAAATGGTGATCTCAAAGAAAATTTTTACATGACCTAGAGAAAAGGCTTCATTGATGAACATCAACCACAAAAGGTATGTCATCTAATTAAGTCACTTTATGGACTCAAAAAAGCACCAAGGGGATGGTACATTAAGATTGGTGATTATCTATTATAAATTAGATTGAGTTGTATCCCCTCATATACAAATTTATATATCAAGAAAGTAGGTACATAGATTATCATTTTGGTTTTTTATGTAGACAATCTTGTGATCACAAGAAGTTTAGATGAATTTGTTGAATAAGTAAAGAATGACTTGAATAAATAATTTGACATGACAGACTTTGGGATACTTCATTATTGTCTTATATTGGAGATATCATAGATGAAATATGCTAAGATGATCCTTGATAAATATGGGATGGTAGATTGTAAACCAATGTCAAATCTGATGGAGAAATGTTTGTACCTATCCTGATTTCAAGAGTCACCTCAAGTAGATGAAATTCACTATAGGTATCTTGTTGGGAGTCTCATTTACTTGACTTATACTAAGCCAAACATATGATTTATTATCATTTGTCTTTAGAGATTCATACAAGAGCCAAAGAAGTGTCATTGGGTTGTAATGAAGCATGTTTTAAGGTATGTCTAAGGTATAGTTGATTATGGTCTAGAATATAAGAAGAACTCAAATTTATTCTTCTAGGGTTACATATACTTGGACTATGTTGGATCTATTGATGATAGGATATCAACTTCTAGATATATATTTCATCTCAAATTTGGACCAATTTTATGGATTAGTAAGAATCAATCTATAGTTACTCTCTCATCCATAAGCATAGTAACATACCACATGGGGAACTATATGTGAAACAATTTGGTTAGGTCACATTCTATTTAACATAGACATTCCTTAAGATCAATCACTAATTTTTTTTTGTGATAATCAACGTGTGTTAAAGCTTGTCAAGAATCTAGTATTCCATAAGTGGACTAAACACATCGAGGTCTAAGGCCACTATATTCGATAACAAGTCTTAAACCACCATATTTAGCTCCAATAATACCTAATAGATTCACAAATAGTAGATATACACATGAAGTCACTTGGAAAGGCGAAATTTGATTTGTTTCAGGGGTACATTTGTAAAAATAATGTAATAAAGGTGGGAATGTTAGCGTAACTATTCATATATTATATTGTTTGGCATAAATAGTAGTTAGGTGCTAATTAGTTACAATGTTTGGCTTGATACAATTAGTTTAACCATATTTTATTCATTGTATAAATACACCTCTTGCATTTGAAGAAAGAGATTAAAAGCATTTACTCCTTCACTAGACATGGGCTCAAACATTATACGATCAATTATTTATCCATTAGTCATTTGACTTGTCTTTGCACCTATGCATTATGATTTATAGCTAACTTATGTACATTTTAAAAAAATAAACTTGACCGTATAAACAAATCCATGCAATGACTTATGCTTTTCATTGCCAATAATTTATATGGTCGAGACAATCTCCTAAAACTCACTCAAAATCTCATTTAATTCATACAAAAGTATTTCTTATGATGTTGTACTTGAAATATGACTTCTAAGAGAAATATGAAAAACTTCCATTGGTTTTATGTCACATAATACTTCATATTTATATGTACTAATCTAAAAACATAGTAGAGATTGTTCAGTCATCAAAACCTACTGTCTTTTCAAAAACCACTAAACCTTATATGGATTAAGATGAAACATTAAATTCAAATCAAATTTATTTACCATTTAATGAAGAATTAAATCATCATTACTAATACTTTTCAAAATTTATCCTCTTATGTGTCCTAAAAAATTGATCCTTAATTACTTCATCCTCTTACATGTCAAAATTTATGTGCTTCTTATTTGATTTCAATATCACTTTCATCATCTGCACCGACAACACATCAAAATTGTATTGTTTCTATAACCTCCATTTAGTATTGTATATCTCTCATGAATCTAACAAGATATTTAAGTATTAACTTACCCTTCTATAACGTAATCCATATCTATCTATCATTTCTTTAGAAATATAAATCTTGTACCAAATAATGATCTCAACATATACAATTATCCACTTCACTTACACCTTATCCATAAAATTCTCACTGAAAAATGTTTGTAGCTATCTTCTACCAATACTTTTAAATGTAGAAAGAAAAAATAACCAACAAGAACTAAAACTATGCTCTAATATCAAATGACATAGTTGTGGATAGGGGTCACAATTAAGAGATGCCTTATACATGCCACCTTCATAGTACAAAGTGGAATATGCAGTAAAATACATCAACATAATTCATATCTTTATTAGATTACAACAAGAAACATAGCAAGCATAACAACAATAATGATACCACAACCTCAAAAATGAGATTTATTACAACATTAAATCCGTAGATATTTGTTTTTTAGGTCACAATATTTGCAAGTATAGCCTAACCTTTAGAACAATCACTCCTAAGTATTAGTAAACTCCAATACTCTAACCAACTTAATTTTTGTAAGTGTATATGAATGGTTATAAATGGGTAAGACCCACCTACTGCATCAAGTGTTTAACCACCAATTATATCATTAGCATGCACCTTATATTGCCAAAACTATTAAATATTTCTAACAATTCCAAGGCAACAACATGTTATAGCTTAACACATCATTGCATACTACATCGCTAAAAAGAATAAAGGAATCCATATCATATCTCCAAGAATTTTATTATTAAATTTATAATATTTAGTAATAACTCATTTCATAACACATCACAATAATATATACACCAAAACCAAGTGTGAATTAAAAAATTTGCACAAAGTTACAAGACCACAATTAAAAAATGCACTATAAATCCTTGTATTGTTATCCTCATGTCCACTCAAGAATATTAAAAACATATGCATGCTCACTTGATGAGGAAAAAAACCCAAATATTTGTGTAATTACAAAAAATTATGAACAAAGACATATATCCAATAAGAAATTTCTTAAACTATTTTTTTTTTTTAATGCATGATTACACGTCAACTTAGATGCCCCTAAATCATGGTGGAGACCTATTGTGAAATAGAAAATAGAAAAATATTTTTATTATAATTGTTTAACAAAAAATATATGGTGAAAAGGATCTAATAAACATACAACAAACATTGATGTGAACAATGTTTGACACCAAATAGTTGATATTATTAGGACCAAATTTAAGTACCCAAAAAAGGACATGAATTCATTAAGAATACTTTGCACAACATGAATAGGCTAATGAAACTCAAAGTGAATCAAATAATGAGTCATATGTCATAGGTTTTTGGAGTGGTATATATATTAAATATTAAATGCAATCTCATCCTTATGGCTGAGATTTTTACGAAATATTTATATTAAAGCATGCTTCTAAAAGACTTTAATATTGTAACCATTTAATATGATTGGATAATTAATATTTATTTTCAATTATTTGATACAATTATTGAGATTTATGAATACAAGATTAAATTTTTATGTAATCAATAACTTTTTTCAAACTATGATTAACAATATTTACATTGATATGTGTTCCTACAATGGCATTTGGGGGTGGTGGTTGGGAGCAGTAACGGCATGAGAATGTAAACATTTAACTATTTAAAATTTGATATTATAAACTAAAAAATAATTTAATTGAATTGTTTGGAAGCCGACATAATTAAATAAAAAATAAATCAACAAATATAACGTTTAAAAAAAAAAAAAACATATAAATATAAAACAAATGTAAAGAGAGAAATAAAAATAAAAGAAGAGAAAAAATGGGGTAAATTGAACTATTATTCTATATAGCACAGCTAAAATGCTAATTTACATTTAATGTTTTTGTATAACTTCTTTCATTACTTTTAATTTGTACTTGACTGATTACATCACAATTAATTTATAGTTAATATATAAATTTTATGTATTATATTTATGAATAATTAGATAATGATAAATAATATATGACATTGAAAATGAGAATATTCAGACGATTTTCTTAAGGTCTTCACCTCTACTGTTATTGCAGAGATGACATTGAAGATGAGAATATTCGACGACAACAACGCAGAGGCGTTGCTTTTCAGAGATTTAATAAAGGATTTCTTAAGCACGGCTGCTCGTTTTAGGATTGAGGATTTTGTTCCTTTCTTAGCCTGAATTGGTTTCGGTGCTGCTTCTCGTCGGGAAACGAAGCAGCTGCACAAGCGCATCGACGAATTCCTGGTGCGGAAGATAAAAGAGCACACGCGTATGCCCAGTGAGGAGAACACAAAGAAAGACTTTATAGAAATTCTGGAAGCAATTAAACCTAATTCAGATTCTGATGGAGAGCTTTCGGAATCTAATATTAAGGGCATTTTACTTGTATGTCCTTCCATGTTGCACTTAGAAACCCGTTAATATTTTTATAACATGACCTAAGACATGGATTAATAACTTTAGGAAATGTTATTGAAATGCAGGACATGTTTGCAGCAGGAACAGATACAGCAAGCCGTACGGTGGAATGGACAATGTCTGAGCTGATCCGTCATCCTCATCTCATGAAGAGAGTTAGAGACGAAATCAATTCAGTGGTGGGAGTTGGAGAAAGAGTAAAAGAATGTCATCTCGGTGAGCTAAAATATTTATGCGCAGTAGTGACGGAGACTCTTAGACGTCATCCTCCAACTCCTCTCATGCTTCCCCATGCATCAATATCTCAACATTCTTCCAATGTATTGGGACATTTGATTCCTCCCAACACACGTGTGATGGTGAACGTGTGGGCCATATCAAGAGATCCAAATTCATGGGAAAGGCCACTGGAATTTGATCCCGATCGATTTGTGAATAATCCTGTTAATATTCATGGAACAGATTTTCGAATAATACCTTTCGGGGCAGGGCGAAGGATGTGTCCGGGCTATAATTTGGGGTTGCGTATGGTTAATTTTGCACTTGCAAGCTTCATTCATGCATTTGAATGGACGCTTCCTGCTGGACACAATCCCCAAGATTTAGATATGCGTGAAAAATTTAAAGCTTCTAATCACAGGAAGGATCCTCTCAAGCTGTTCGCCACTCCTCACCTAGGTGTCTTTCAATGTTTTCTTCCTTCATAAATATGTTCTATGTAAGTTTTTTCTTTGTTTATTTGTATTGCATTATGGCTTTACTATCATCATAATCAACGTTGTAAGGGTAACAATATTATTATACCTTGTTAACTTTTATATAATAACACACTATAATATAATAATAAGTTTATATATATAGACTCTCAATGAACTTCCAACAATTTTATATGTCAAATTTTTTTTATTATTTTTATAATTTAAATTAAAACTTAGTCTTTTAATTTCATATATAGTTTTTTTCTATTATAGGGTAAAAGTCATTTTAAAGATTTAAGATACAGATTGATATTAATTAATTTTTAAAATTATTATATTTTTAAAAATTGAAAATTAAGTACGAGCATTTTATTAATATAAATTTAAAATTGAATTAAAAAAATGATGCCTTCTAACAGTTTTGGTCCTTCCATGCCCAAAGCAATTTCAAATTCACATTCTTCTCTTTCGAATCCTTCATTTAGATCTGGTTCCAGGCCTTTCAAAAAATGCATCTAACATGCCTCTATCTTGACTATCAACAACTGCAAGGTGATGGTTGTTGGACATGGTGGCAGGGGCGATAGGGGTGGCCACGATTCTGCTGCTATGATGGGTGCTGTCAAAAAATTGGTTCTGCATTTGGGAGGAAAGGAGAACGTGACTCTATTCAATGGCAACACTCATTTAGTGGTGCAAGGGGCATCTATTTCTGCTAATAATAGCCCTGAGCTGACTCAATCTGCCAATACCTGGTGATGACTTACCCCATACCACTCCGTCCCCTATTTTGCGACACCTTGTTCTGGTTTTTGGTAAAAAGGAGATGGATACAATGCAGAAAAATGAAGAATGGTTATCAGAAAGAGGACTTATTTGTAGATTTATGAATTTTTGGACTAAGCTACCCACTTTCCATCCGTAAATTTGCCATAACTAGCTCCCCTAGATGAAAGGTAACATGGAAATCTACCCGTGTGCTCATAGTTTTTTAATTGTTAATTTTGATTGGGTCAAAGATAAGGCAAAGATTCAATAGGAGATGTGGAGCTTTGATCTTCATATTTTGGTGGTTAAGCCTTGGTTCCCTTCATTTGACCCAATATCTGAGCCCTTCAGTGTTTGACCCATATGGGTCTATCTCCCTCAGCTCCCTTCCAATTTTGGTCCACCCAATATTTCAAAGCCATTGGGATTCTTCTCAGTGAGTTCCAACTTGTTGATTCTAGTACTACACTTTTCTCCCATACTACATATGTGAGGATGCTTGTGCTCCTTGATACCTCCACCCCCTTCCCTGATAAAATTGAGCTTAAATTTGAAGATAGGTCTTGGCTTCAACCTCTTGACTTTGACTTTGTGCTCTAATACCACATGTAATAAACCTGTAGGGTTAGATATAGAAGTACATGATTTTTTTTTTTAATATAACACATATATACAAGTAGACTACATCTTGAGAGTCTAATAGAGATAAAAATAATATTTGAATGATAATAATAAGTACACATTACAACTTATGTAATAGATCTCTAATGTCATGACAATGTTTCATAAAACTTATATAGAAAGTAATGTAGCAACTCAATCACGATTGATACAACTCTACAATCACTACAGTTAATATATAATAATAAGCAATTATAATTATTCATGATAATACTCAATAGTAATATTCAATCTAACACAATATATATAATTTAGATACCTAGCACTCTAGAGCATTAGTTTCTCAGAATCTTTAGTATCTATGGAAATCTCAAGTGTCATCTCAATAGTAGTACTACCATGGGGAAGGAGAGAAACATCTGAGTGATTTTTCACCCAACCATAGAACAACTATCCCCAAGATTATCCCATTAGGGAATGACCCTTCCTTCATGGATGAGGAGATAGTGATGATGTGGTAATCTAGAGAGACTATCAAGTAGATGTGTGCTATATGATTCTACACTAAACATGTAGTGTATCATAGAAATCCATTATATTACAAGATATTTCACTAACATGTGAACCATACTCATGAAATGATAATGTCTCACTAAACATACTTTAACTCAAAGCTTTACAGATAATAAATGATAATAATCCGATTAATCAATCTCATACACACCACTTGATCAAATTGCCTTCATCTAATATTGTAATACTCGTAAGCCAGTGAAGTTTGTCTCACTCCTTACTCTACATTAAAAATGTATATTGGTCAAATACAATTCAACCACAAGATTCATCAACTTACTCATCATACAACATGCTATACATAGGAGTAACAACAACTTACATTAAATCCATCTAACATATGCATGAATGTTTCATTCTATTATATCCCATATTATAAATAATAATTACAAATATACCACTTAGGTAACATATAATTTAGTTGTATAATGCAAAATATATAATTAGTTTTCAGTTATTTACACCCTATGACAACCCATATTACTAAAGTCCAGTGTTGTAAGGTTTAACTACCAATTTTCCACAATCAATCATA
Organism: Torreya grandis; assembly: GCA_037957365.1. Classification (NCBI taxonomy): domain Eukaryota; kingdom Viridiplantae; phylum Streptophyta; class Pinopsida; order Cupressales; family Taxaceae; genus Torreya; species Torreya grandis. Next base: position 1,470,687 of record JARHVA010003568.1, read on the forward strand.
TGAAGTATTATCAAATACAGAGAAAAACAAGCATTATATACACAAGTCTAGCAACACACAAGTCCACGAAACACACTAACATTCCAACAAGACATTTACTAAATTCTTAGGGTTACATGCATATATTCACAAGTCTACCAACTATATTTCCACATGCTATCCATAATAATAACTAATATGTATAATTATATAGACAAATGTGAGTTAGGTATAATAAATATAGTAGGTACTACCTGAGTAGAATACACTTTTATATTGTGGAACCCTATGATATCCCATTACACTATAGGTTCTCAACTACATAATAAGACATAATTAAACATATGATTTCAAGAATCCAATGATCCATATAGATAATAATAAGTAAACAAGTACATGGTTATACCATCTAAATATACCTTAAATTTAGACTACAACCTAGCATTCAAAATAACATAACTTTAAGAATGCATCATGATGCACCATTATATACTAGATATAGTCCACCATTTAAACATATTAGCAATCTCTTAACATGTACTACACTTGAATATTTAATGCAGAATATATATAACACCAGTCAACTAATCATTTATAGATAAATAGAAATCACATAAACCCGTTATGTTATTCATTTATACATCTTGTTCTATTCTCTATAAGATTGTCCTAAAAGATTATAGTTTCTTGGTTTCTTAAAGACTAACTCAAACCATCTTTTAAAAGTAAAAACCCTATGCAGTATTAATATGAACCATAAGTAATTATTTAAACATTATGTTGACATTGAAGAATTGCTCATTTATAATTTAAAATAAGAGCTCCTTAAAGGCATTTATAACTCTATTCTAGGATCTCAAATTAGGTACTTAACTTTGGATAATGAAGACCCATGTTAAATTGTAAATATGCATCTACTGTTAAATATCAAGTTAAGAGCCTAGGACACAACTCTCAATTTTTTGAACCCAAACCTTATATTTTATATACTATTAATACCTAAGATTCCTCAGGTAACAATATTTCCTATAAAAATAAATACATACAACTAAAGTTCAAGAGTTTAAAACATCGCATAATCTCTATTATACATTAAATGGGTATGATCTTATTAACTATTTGGATCAAAACATATGATAAAGATCCTCTATTATAATGCTAGTATGCATGGAAAATGTATATATTTAATCATATTTTTATAATTCTTAAGCATCAGAGTAACTATAATTAGAGGAGTACACTCCCTCATTCGAGCATAAGCAACCTTGGCATGGTGTAACTTGAAAAGTTGAGATTGTAGGACTAGAAAAAGCGACTATAGGAAGATACGACAATGGTGGTAGTAGTTGTATCTACCAAACTACTCTACACAACCATTTCCCCCAAACTATTACTATTTAAAACCAGGCTATTTAAAAATGAATATGTTATATTATCTCTAATTCTGCATGTATTAAATTATAAAAAAGGTCCCCTATTTCAATACTATTCAGATAATCAATAGCACCTCGAGGTAATATCACTGCAATAATATTTAAATAGTTACAATGATGTTTAAAATCATTGACTATAGAGGTAAGATCATTGTAATAAATGCCTAATTGAGATTAACTTGACTATATACAGAGCTACCAATTTTACCAGCAATTTTAGTTAAAATAATTTTTTTACCAAATACTAGGCTATATTAATGCTAAAAAATAATAATTGGTAATAGTATATAGTTGTAGTGTTACTAAAACTATGCTTTATCTAGTCATAAAATCTTGCTATTCATACATAGCTACTTCCTTAGGTTAAAGAATGAGTTTTCTAATATAAGGATTAGTAGAATATGGTAGGATACCAAAAAAATTATTATCTATTTGTTATATGAAACTTATTCCATGATCAATAATAATAAAATAGATGCAAATTTAGCATTCTTTAGATCTTAATTTAAAATTCATGCCACTTACCTTTCAAAGTTTGACTCAAAATTTCTTGGAAGTGTATCCTTCCTCCTCTCCATTCTTTCCTCTTGCACCATGCTCCACTCCATTCTTTTCCTCCCCCCTTTTCATCTCTCTTTGCTCTACCAAAATAATCATGGCTTAGCCTTTTTTTAAATTAAAAACCTTTGATCGCTTTTTGTTTTATTCCATATTTAATTTTTATTACCTTTTTATATTTTTATGTTTTTAATATGGTTTTCTCTATTAAGATATTATTTTATTTTTTCATTTATTTTCATTTATTTATTTATTTATCTTTATTTCTCAAATCATATGATTTAATTGAAACTTTCCTTAAAAATTAAATATTTCCTCTTTATTATTTTTATTGTCAAATGTTCGATTTTATTTTTACATAATTTAAAATAATTAGTGAATTTATTAATTATCATTTCAAATTTCCATGATAGTGTAATGACTAATTTATAGACTAATAATCCAAATTAGTTTAATCTAGCAAATTTTGAAGTATTCATGGGCACACACAAGGCACACTAGATGAAATCTATAAAACCATCAAAATATACTATCAAACTATAAGAAAACATCTATCTATTGAAATAAATATTAAAGATATTATGCTAATCATTCAAATTATTCACCTAACATGAATTATTTATGCGGTGTTTGTAGGGTTCTTTCTAGGTCTTTATAGACCTTCAACATCTCCATTTACTTCACCCTCTTCGATGATGCTCTCCCTCCAGAACACTTGAGGGAAGAATTCTCCTATGTGTACCTCAAAACATGTAAGTCATTAGATCATTTTACATGATAATCATAAGCAATAATATATAACTAAATTAGTATATTAATATTCTTAAAATGTAAATAAATACATAAAGCATCTCATAATAAGCAATCACGTATTTACATCTAACTAAACAACATTTTATTATCTAAAAATAGCATAAATCTCAAGCTTATTCAAATATATAACTAAATTTAAGTTTTTTAATTATAGATATCTATGGAAAATCTAAAAAAATTGTCTAGAGAGGAATTCGGATGTAACATCCTTCTCTCTTAAATCTAGTCATCATCCCTGATGACTTTTATTCAAGTTATCAATCAAAAATATTTTTTAGCTAAATAATAACATGATACATAATGTCAAACTAAGTAAATAAATATGAAATTACCTATACAACTCACCATAGTTCTTTCAAGTTTCACTATTTCTAGAGTATTGGTTTGATAAGAGTCCACTCAATAACATTTCCTAATTAAGCAAACATAGTTGTGAGTATTACTTACTCTAACTGATTTTGTCATGACCACCCAAGGGTCTATTACCTTTAAGGGTCCCATAAATCTTAGTGAAAATTTCACAAATTTTCTAAGAGCATATAAGATCATTATGCAAGCCAAAATAAATGACAAAGGAGAGGTTCACAAAATCCTCCATCCCTTAACACATCTCTCTATCCTAAAGAGTATTTTCCTCATCCTATAAAAAAATAATTAAGGAATTTTGAAGGAATAATGTGTATATATTGATATTATCACCACTTTGTATAACTTCAGATAAGTATAACATGTCAATACTATCACTACTCCATGAATCTTTTAACAAGTATATGATGATGAATAGGAATGGTGATTATAAGTATACAAAAGTTATGGAATACTCATCTATTTTGAATCTCTATCCACCATATACATGCGTATGGACATATGATTGAATTTGATAATTTTTGCCTATCAAATCTCAAATTTAATAAGTATGCTTTTCAGATATAAATCAGTAACAATTGAGTCAATATGAGGCTAAGTAGGATACCATATTATTGATTATAACTCACATTCCTAATTCGCCACTCTTTCCTTAGGTTTTCATGACCCTATGATCTCTAAGAAGCGCAAAAGGTTCAATTAACCATAAATTGATATAAAACAAAAAAATTTACATGCTAAATGTTTTCAGATGTATCAGCATAAAGAAAAAAAATCAAACAATCAATATGTAATTATATTAAATTAATTCTAGCCAAACCTACAAGTATAATGTTTCATAGTTGAACTCATTCTATTATGTTCATGAGTAAGAGGAAATAATGTTATAATTATCATAACATATATCGATAATCACACCATTCTTTCAACCTTATGGGAAAATAAATAGAACAATATCTCCTTACTTGCTCGACTAACACATAATAAGTTAAAAATTTATTTCACCCAATTTATCAAGGGTGTATAATATCATGCTAATTATAATCAACTTATAATTCTTAGTATATTATTTAATATGTAAATCAAGGTTTGCTACCTCATGTGGTCTTAAGATCACAAGTTAGATCAATTAATTACTCTAAAGAGTTATAAGTAAAAATTAGAGAACTATCATCTCAAAAAATCCTACATACCTTCACTGGGTAAAGGAAATCATCACAAGTCAATGTTTCCCAGCACTACCTACTTATCCAATCATGTAAGTATGGTATCTCAATCTACTTCCATAATTGGGAGAGAGATATATGCCAACATAAAGATGTGCTCATCCATTCAATCTTAAAACTTATTTCTTATGAATAGTAGAAAACATTATCCCAAAAATTCTAAGGGAGTACAGTCAAACAACATTCATAACCAATTCCCAATTAAGAGAGTACTAAATCAACATTGTGTATATAATACTCCTTTTAGCAACATCATAATAATGTTAAATGAGAATAAAATAATAAAAATAACTCGCCTCTATGATAACTTGAAGAGATGACACTTCTTCACAAACCACATACATTAAGAGTGAAAATTCCATAAACAAACTCGTAACACAAATGAATTATCAAGCAATACATCAAGACTCTATTAAGAAAATTTTCCACCGCCCTAGGTGGTATTAAAATAAAATTGGTATTATAATATTTCCCACTCCTAGGTTTATTAAATAAAAGAAATAAAAACTAAAGTACATAAATTTAAAGGAATCATCTTGAGCTTATTATACACTCAATGTTCTACAGACATACTATGAATGTCAGAAAACCCCAATCATGGGATAACATGGTTCCACAAAAACACATTACAAGTCCAAATTCTAGTGTAATCATGATACTAGGCTCACATCAATGAACAAAAGACACAAAAATGCTAATGGATTCATTAGGTCCTAGAGTTTGAGCCATAACTCTGATACCACATGTAACAAACCTGTTGGGTTAGACATAAAAGTATGTGATTCTTTTTTTTATAATATAACACACACACACACACACACACACACACACACACACACACACACACACACACACACACACACACACACACACACACACACACACACACACACAAAAGTAGATTACATACCAAGAGTTAAATAGAGATCACAATAATAATTGAATGATAATAGTAAGTACACATTACATCTTATGTCATAGATCTCTAATGCCATGACAATGTTTCATAAAATAGATATAGAAATTAATGCAACAACTCAACCACAACTGATATAACGCTGAAATCACCACTATCAATATATGATAATAAGTAATTATGATTCTTCATAACAAAACTCAATATTAATATTGAATTTAACATAATGCACATAATTTAGATACCTAGCTCACCAGAGCATGAGTTCCCTGGACTCTTCAATATTTGTGGCAATCTCAAGTGTCATCCAAATAGTAGTAATACTATAGAGAGGAAGAGCATTATTTGATCACTTTTCTACCCAACGACAGACTAATAATCCCCCACACTATCACATCAAGAAATGGCCCTTCCTTAATGGATGAGTAGATAGGCACAATGTAAAAATCTAGAGAGACTAGAAAGCACCTATGTGTTGTATGATTCTAAACTAAACATGTAGTATATCATAGAAATCCATTCTATTTTAAGATATCACACTAAAATATGAACCATATTCATGAAATGATAATGTCTTACTAAACAAATTTTGGACCAAAGCTTTATACATAATAAATGAAAATGATATAGATTAATCAATCTCACACACACCACTTGATCAGACTACCTTCATTCAACATTGCAATGCCAATAATCAAATGAAGTTTGTATCACTATTTACTCCATATCAATAATGCAGATTGGTCAAATACAATTCAACCACAAGATTCATCAACTTACTCATCATACAACATGTTATATATAGGAGTAATAACATCATACATTAAGTCCATCTAACATATGCATGAATATTTTATTATATTCTATCCCATACAATAAATAATGATTAAAAATATACTACATGAGTAACTTACAATTTAGTTATACAATACAACAGTATAATTGATTTTAAATTATTTACACCTTATGATAACCCATATTACCATAGTCCAGTGTTTTAAGATTTAAATATCAATTTTCCACAATCAATCATATTAAGTAGTCTCAAACACACACACACACACACACACACACACACACACACACACACACACACACACACACACACACACCATTTCCATGAAACACATTAACATTCTAATATAAAGTTTACTAAATTTTCAGAGCTGCATGTACGCATACACAAGTCTACCAACTGTAACTCCACATCTATCCACATCAATAACTAATATGTATATATTATATAGAGAAATGTGAGTTAGGTATAAAAACTACATTAAATACCACTTGGGTACAATACACTTCTATACTATAGTACCTTATGATATCCCATACTACCATAGGTTCCCAAATACATAATAACACATAATCGAACATATGATTTAAATAATCCAATGATCCATATAGATAACAACAAAAAAACAAGTATAGAGCTATACTATCTAGATATAACCTAAATTTAGACTACAACCTAGTATTCAAAATAACATAAGTTTAAGCACGTATCACAATGCATCATTATATACTAGATATAACCCAACATTTAAACATATTATCAATCTCCTAACATGTGCTTCACTCAAATATTGAGTGTATAATATATATAATGACAGTCAACTAATCATTTATAGAAAACTATAAATCACTATGTCATTCATTTATACATCTTGTTCTACTCTCTATAAGATTGTCCCAAAAGATTATAGTTTTTTGGTTTCTTAAAGACTAACTCAAACCATCTTTTAAAAGTACAAATATTATGCATGATTAATATGCACCACAAGTAATTATTTTAACATTATGTGGATATTAAATCACTATTCATTCTAGAAGTACACTCCCTCATTCTAGCATAAGCTAGTAAGCTATGGTATCCTATGTTCTTTTCCCAAAATCATTGATACGTAGATTAAAAGGGTTTTGCATTTGTGCAATGGGTTTTGGTACTCCCAATTATATAATAATTACATCAAGGTTAACAACAAAAGATCATGTTTTACACTTCACAATATACACAAGTAAAGCATTATACATATAGTTATGTCATTTACACAATAAGCATTAAGATGTAAATATATTCTATATTAATTATCTAGAATATGCCATGACATCAGGTTCCATAAGATTATTAAGTTATACCTATTTCCTTTAAGGTGAAAAGGGTTCATTGTAAATGTCCATAATTAAATTGTGGAACAATTATGAACATAGTCTATAATTTTGTTATACTTCACCATTCATTAAATGTGTGGCAGTCAATATATAAAACATGTATAAATTATCATGTCTAAACACACCTTAGACACACAAGTATTTGATATGATATATATATATATATATATATATATATATATATACACACTTTAACACAAGTAATGAAATCCATTTATATAATTATAATGGTTTGGTTTATTTGATATATTTATATGTTGGTTATAACTAGTGAATAACATTGATAACAAAATATTATACACTATGGTATCAATATATCTAAGACAACATGTATCATTTTCACGTCATATGATGACACTCTTTTGGAGGTATTATCACCATGCTTCTGTAACATATCTAAAATGTCCCATATTTACCCACCTCATGATTCAAGAGAACTTAGTCACTTCGTGGGTTAGGTATATTTCCCAATCCCCAATTAACTAGACATAAATTATACTACAACTAATTATGGGTCTCCCTTTACTCTTCCCATCAATTCATAATAGCGTAAAATCACATATGCACCAACCAATGTATAATTAAAATTGTGATGGAATCGAAAAAAGTCACTTATATAATTATTAAATGTAAGAAAAAGGCATAAAGGGATCACACTCCTAGAAAGAAACATGACCATAGTCTATTAAAAATGTAGAGGGTATTTTTGAGTTTGTTGAAAACCTTGACTTAAAAGGAATGCAGTTCTACCTGATTTGAAATAACTGAGATAAAAATAATGGTGGTGGTGTTGCTATTGGGCTGAGTTAAATGAAAGAAAATAATAGAACTTGATACATCAATAATAGGCTTGGCATGACACAACTTGAAAGGCTTAGCATGACACAACTTGAAAGGCTAAGATTGTAGGAGTAGAAGTGACTACAGGAAGATACATCAAAGGCAGTGGTAGCTGCATCTACCAAACCGCTTTGCACCACCATTTCCCGCAAACTGCTACTATTTAAAACTAGGTTGTTTACAAAGGAATATGCCATATTATCTCTAACTCTGCATGCATTAAACTCTAAAAAGAAGGTTACCTATTTTAATAACATGTAAATAATCGATGACGCCTTAGGGATTTATTTACTATAATAATATTTGAATAGCTACAATCATGTTTGAAATCACTAACTATAGAGGTTAGATCACTACAATAAATGTCCAATTGAAATTAAATAGACTACACACAGAGCTATCAATTTTACCAATAATTTTAGTTAATATAATTTTTTTAAAGAAATAGTAGGCTATATTAATGCTTGACAAAAATCATTGGTAATAATATATGGTTGTAGCATTACTAAAAAAGTGCTTTATCTAGTCATAAAATCTAGTTATTCATAAATAGTTAATTCCTTTCGTTAAGTTCAATGGTAAAGAATGAGTTTTCTACAATAAGGATCGGTATGATATGGTAAGATACCAAAAAATTATTATCTATTTTTTTTTATTTATCTTATTCCACGATCAATAATAATAAAATAGATGTAAATTTGGAATTCTTCAAAGGTCAAATTAAAATTCATGCCACCTACCTTTCAAAGTTTGACACAAATTTTATTGGAAGTGTCTCCTTCCTCCTCTTCATTCTTTCCTCTTTCCCCTCACTTTACTCCATTCTTTTCTTCCCCCCTTTTCATCTCTCCTTACTCTACATAAATAATAATGTCGTAGACTTTTCCTAAATTTAAAACCTTTGATTATTTTTTTCATTTTATTCCATATTTAATTTTTATTACCTTTTTCTATTTTTACGTTTTTAATATGGTTTTCTTTATTTAAAGATTATTTTATTTATTTATTTATTTATTTTAATTTATTTATTTATTGCTTTATCTTTATTTTTCAAATCATATTATTTCATTGAAACTTTCCTTAAAATCTAAATATTTCCTCTTTATTATTTTTATTGTCAAACTTTCTATTTTATTTTCACCCAATTGATAATAATTAATGAATTTATTAATTATCATTTCAAAATGCCATGATAATGTATAGATTAATTTACAGACTAATAATATAAATTAGTCTAATCAAGTAAATCTCAAAGCATTTATGAACACACACAAGACACACTAGACAAAATCTACAAAACCATCAAAATATACTATCAAATTGTAAACAAACATCTATCTATTGCAAGAAAAATTAAAGACATTATGATAACCATTCAAATTATGCACGCAACATGAATTATTTACGCAGTGTGTGTAAGGTTCTTACTAGTTCTCGATAGACCTTCAACGTCTCCATCTACATCACCCTCTCCAATGATTCTCTCTCTCAGGGATGCTTGAGGGAAGAATTTTCGTACATTTACCTCATAACAAGCAAGTCATTAGATAATTTTACATGATACTCATAAGCAACAATATATATCTAAATCAATACATTGATATGATTAAATGTAAACATATACATAAACCAATTCATAACAAGAAATAATGTATTTAAATCTAACTAAGCAACATTTTATTATCCTGAAATAAAATAAATCTCAAGCTTAATAAAAAAATATAACCAAATTCAAGTTTGTAAATTACAGATATCCATGGATAATCTATCAAGTTTATCTGGTGAGGAATTGGAATGTAACACTATTTAATTATTGGGATTATTTTGAGATTGGAAACCTCTATAAGGATTGCCTCAACATTAAAAATAAAGTGAAGACATCAAAAAATTATTGGAAGAGCACTCTTCCATGTCATCTCATAGTGGAAAAGGAAGATAGTGTAGAGAATTTCAATGTTGATAGTGCTAGTCCAAATGTGGTTCCTTCCTCTACCCCCTTGGTAGTCTAATCCCCCTGTGAAGCTTTAATAGTGGATTTGGTAAGCAAGCAAGTTTAGGGGAATCAAAGTCCCTAGAAGGTCTCTAATGAACCCTACCCCAACTTTGTAGGAATTGATCTTCTTATACCTCTTTCTACCATTTTGACCAAGGGTAACTAGACTATGGTTAAAAGGAAAAGGAAAAGGAAAGGATGTTTCGATAAAAATAAATGGAAAAGGTTGATGATCTCCTTACACATAGATCTACTATGTCTTGAAAAGAAGCTCATGAATTTTTGCAAAAACTCCCATTATCGATGTTTAGGATTCACTCATGAGCCCTCATATGCTTATTCTTGGCTTGGTTATACTATTTTTTGGGTGTTTGTTAGTTCTCTATAGTTTTATGAATTGGTATGACTTGATTATTAGTAATGTTTTTTAGGCTTCAGGTACCTACTAGTTTTCTCTTAACTGGGAGTTTCTAATGAATGGCTCAGTTTTGACCTCCTCCTATGTCCAAGATGGTTCTCGATCCAAAAAAAATCGAGTCATTGGTCCTCTAGGGATCTTGATGGTTTCCCAAGACCTCGGCCTCTTTTAGTCCAAGATGGTTTTTGGTCTTGACAAATCTGGTTGGTTGTTGCACCAGTCAAATGCGGTAAAAGATCTTCCTCTACTGGTTCTAGATCCAATCAAAAAAGATTTCTTTGTTTTGACATGGGCCCCCTTATGCCCATGATGGTTTCTACTTTTTGATGTTCCCCCCTTTCTAAGGCCCTCTTGGTTCATCACTATAACTACATCTTTTCACTAGGTCCTCTTTGTACTCTTGGTCAATGATTTTTGATGAGGAGGTGACCTGATCCACCTGATGTATCTTTCAGTAGGGTCCTTTCTTAATCTTGGTCAATTGTTTCCAAATAGGTGGAGCCCAAACATCCTAATGTGTTTGGGATGGTACCCACACTAGTTATCAAATGTGGGGTTATCCAATCAAAAAAGATTTCTTTGTTTTGACATGGGCCCCCTTATGCCCAGGATGATTTCTACTTTTTGATGTTCCCCCCTTTCTAAGGCCCTCTTGGTTCATCACTATAACTACATCTTTTCACTAGGTCCTCTTTGTACTCTTGGTCAATGATTTTTGATGAGGAGGTGACCTGATCCACCTGATGTATCTTTCAGTAGGGTCCTTTCTTAATCTTGGTCAATTGTTTCCAAATAGGTGGAGCCCAAACATCCTAATGTGTTTGGGATGGTACCCACACTAGTTATCAAATGTGGGGTTACTCTAATCTAAACATTAATGTATATAAAAATTTAAAATTGATCTTTAGGATTTTAAAAAAAATGTAAATTAATGAATAAGGAATCAAAATAAAATTCTATAAAATTAAAAATTAAGTATCTATGAAAATATATGAAAAAAAATCAAATCTTTTAATGTGTTACTAATTTCACCATATTTACAATCCTATCACAAAGTCACTTCCTACTTAATTTCGAAGAAGAAATAAGGTGAATCAAATAATCCTCTAGGTATATAGTGTTATATAAGTAACGTCTCTAGACAAATGTCAAAGATCAAGCATATCTCAAAATAAAAAGGCAAAACATCTCTAATCCTTATACACCATGATTTTTTGAATATCCAACTGATTCAAATGATTCACCTACTAGTCTTATATAAAAAAATAGCATATAAATATAAAAAAAATCATTGGTTTAAAGATTCAAATTTTTTTGAGGGAAATCTGATGTGTGTGAGGAATTTGATAATCTATCTCTATATGGAGATGGTGTGAATAAACACTAAATTGTGCCAATGAAACACTTAAATTACAATGTAATTAGAGACATGTATAGCCTAGAAGTTAGATGAGCCTTTCTTGAAATTGAGTATTTGTTCAATGAATTTTGAAACTTTGAGGAGAGTAAATTCTTTGTAAAGACCTCAAAAGATCAAGCATATCTCAACATAAAAGGGCAAATCATCTAATTTATTCCTTATACACCATGATTGTTTGAAGATCCAATTGATTCGAATGATTCACCTACTAATCTCATATCAAAAAATAACATATGAATACAAAATGATCATTGGTATAAAGATTCATAGAACAAAGTTGGGAAATATGATGCATGCAAGTAATTTGATAATCTATCTCTATATGGAGATGTTGTGAATAAACACTAAATTGTGCCAAGGAAACACTTAAATTGCATGGTAATTATAGATGTGTAGCCTAGAAGTTAGATAAGTCTATCTTGAAATTGAATATATGTGTTCAACTAATATTGAAACTTTGAGGAAAGTAAATTCTCTATAAAGACGTCAAAGATTAAGAATATCTCAAAATAAAAAGGCAAAGCATATCTAACCCTTGTACACCATGATTGTTTGAAGATCTAGCTAATTCAAATGACTCATCTACAAATCTCATAAAAAAAATAGCATAGAAATAGAAAATGATCACCAGTTTGAAGATCCATAGAAAAATATTTGAGAAATGTGATGTATGCAAGAAATTTGGTGATCTATCTCTATATGATGATGGTGTGAATAAACACTGAATTTTGCCAATGAAACACTTAAATTGCAAGGAAATTAGAGACCTGTAGTGTAGAAGTTATATGAGCCTATCTTTAAGGTGAATATATGTGTTTAACTAATGTTGAAGCTTTGAGGAAAGAGGTTCAAAAGTTTGTAACTATTTTGGATTGAATTAGGACTTATAGACGACATCATTATCAACCCTATTTATCTTTCTTTTCGATAAATATTGTGCATCAATTAAAATTTCATGTGGAGTAGGCATATTAATGTCAATATTTACAAGGCATAGTAGAGCAAAAGCCTTAACAAACCAACCATATTTGATCTCAAAGCTTAAAAAATATATTGACAATTCTTCAAAAAATAATTTAGATTTTTTTTTCCTATATTAAATATAAGTTTACTATATTTATCAAAGACAACTATATAATTCAATAGCAATAACACTTCAATATTTTGTAACAAGTAACATCGAATGAAATATAAATCAAGATTTTATTTTAAGAACATATTTTCATCATATCATATTGTAATGAATAAATAATGTATGAAATAAAAAGAAAACAATTATTTAAAATAATATGTTTTTATAGTATTACGACGATTAAAATCTATATTATATTAAAATAATTCATGGTGTTTGGTTAGGATAAAATATTGATTTGATTCAATATAGTGTAGAATGATAAACTAGTAGGTGCCCCGAAGGTGCAAGGGAAGCTGGATGAATTTTTTTTCCTAATCGTATTTAATAAGTGTTTAATTTTAATATATTTTATTATATATTTTTATTTTAATATTAAATTTTTTAAATGTAATATATTTTAATATATTATATATTTTAATATATTATTTTATTTTATATATTTTAAAATATTTTTGAAATTTGAAATTAGTATTATAATATTTATTTATATTATATAATAAATATTTCTAAAGTTTAGAATGGAGTGATAGTTATATATTATTTTATAATTAATATTTATAATTTTAAATATATATTATTATAATTAATATTAATAATATACTATATATTTGATTATATTAAATATTTTATGTTATATTATGCTCTGTTATATTACTATTTTATATATTTTATTATTTTCTTATATATGTTATTATATTAAATATTTTAATATTCTAATATTAAATTTTAGCCTATATTTTAATATAATATATTAAAATATATTATTACGTGTTTATATATATTAATAATTTTTTAGTTATATTAAATATAATATTAGTTTATAATACATAATATTAAAATATAAATATAAATAAAGTTATATTTAAAATATTAATATATAAAAAATAATATAATATAAATATATTTAATCATATGATAATATTTTATTATATTATTTTATAAATTTTAATTTTTTTAATAATAATATTAAAATTATATATATTATTATACATGTTTATATGAATTGAATCGTGATTATTTACAAATAATGTGAACTTTAACACATAATATTATACTATAATGAATATAATTATTATAATATTAATATATTTAATATAATTAAATTTTAATATAATATATATGATAAAATTTTCCAAATATTTATATATAAAAAAATATTTTATTATGTATATATATATATATGATTAAGATAATATTAGTATCTATATAAATATTATATTCATAATATAATATATTAATTTTATTTAAATACTATAAATATTATATTTAATATAATATTAAAAAAGCTTGTTATTAATATATATATATATATATATATATATATATATATATATATATATATATATATATATATATAATTATAATATACTGATTTTATTTAAATAATATAAATATTATGTTTAATATAATATATACAAAACGTGTTATATTATATTTATATATATATATATATATATAATAACACGTTTTGTATATATTATATTAAACATAATATTTATAGTATTTAAATAAAATCAATATATTATATTTTGAGTATAATATTTATATAAATAATAATATTATATTAATCATAATATACATATATATTTTATTATATATTTATTTAATATATAAATATTATTATAATTTAATATAATAATTTATAAATATTAATATTATATTATGTATAAAATTTTAAAACATTCAATTTAAATATAATGTTTTTCTTCCAAGTTTCCTACTCGGGGACCACCTGTTGCAAGTAGCATCAGTCCATTTCCTCTTCGCACGGTATGAGCTCCAGCTGTTGGTTGTTTTGTTATTTCATTGAGTGATCCTCTTCCTCGGGTAACTTCACTAGAATTGTGTAACAACGTGGCCGGATCTGTCCTATTATGCTCTATATAGGAACCCATTGATTTAAGTTATATGTACAGCAATCCGGGCTCTCAAATCTCATAGATCTTTGGTAAAGTAGTGTGTTTCAATAAATAACAGGATTAATTTGTTGTGTTCAGGGGCAAGTGTATTTGAAGCCTTTTCTTTTTTTTCCCTTCTGATTGAAATTACGGGAGCAAAGCAGCAATCTCATTCAATGGATTTGTTCTCTTGTGGCAGGGTCAATGTGGGTATTCTATAAATAGATATTTTACCTATATTTGAATTTTGACTTTGGCTGGAGATTTTCTCTAATCACTCATATAATGGTGCAGTACATTCTGATTACTACAAATTACCTAATTCGTTGGAATCTAATGCTGACATTTTCACCAACTTTTTTTCTGTACCAAGTATGGGACGGTGGTCGAGTAGTCGCTTAAGGCATTGTTATGATCGACGTAGAATTGGCTGTAAGAAGGAAATAATTGATTTTCTTCCCTATCACTAGACATGTATACTGCTCTCTGCCAGTCCGCAAATGTCGATAAAATTAGTTGGTAACCTTGTAGCACAATTAACCTTGATTTTTCAAAAAATATGTGGCTAAATTCCACATATACCACATGGTTGCACATTGGCATTTTGTTAGCAGCATCACTAAATTTAGCAGTAAGCTGGAAACACGGTTCTTCTTATTTGAAATATTTGAATTACTTAATAGTATTTGCTTAAAAAGTCCTTAATCATGGTGTAAATGCACTGATATATTATCTTGTGTCTATTTTTTATGGTGAGCTCTTGCCCAATTAAGTTTTGTGTGCCCAAAATCCATCATTGCTACATTACCTGGCTTGTAAGTTTTGATAAATCCATTACTGCTACTTTACCTGGCTTGTAAGTTTTGATAAATCCATTACTGCTACTTTAACAGGCTTGTAAGTTTTGCTTGATCAGTGGATTGTTAAATCTATGGCCTCTTTTACTTCTCTAACCTCTACTTTTATCACTACTTTGCATTCTTCGGACACCTCAGGTTTTGTATTCGTCTACCAAATGGTAGAAAGGCGAATTATTTGAACGTCAGTAGGGGTTCGAGTACTCTGAGCGAGGAGATGCTGGGTTCGACCCCGGGTAGCACACCGTCAAAGCTGAAGAAGGGAAAGGAAGAGTACATGGGTGTCGAGGAGATAATAATTGATAACAATGGCAATGGGTTATTTTGTTCTTCTTCATATTTTTTTTGGTAAATTGGATCCATTGAATCTCAGGGTATGTCAAACGTAAGTTATGTCTTGTCTAAATAATTCTCAGGCTAGACTGTAAATTTATCTTCACATCGCTATTACTTGTCAGGAAAAAAAATACCTACTTTGCTATTATGAGGTTCCTTTTTATGTAGGCGAGACATATGCACTCAATTTGTTGCTGAGAAAATCTTTCTGGCTGAGAAATGTTCCAAAATCTGAAACCGTTCATTACTCATACCCACAGAAATTAAAAGAACTAACAGAAATTAATTAGTGTTGATAAATTTGTATATTGTCTAGTGCACCAGTTGTATGTAAATAAGGCAAAAACCAAGATGCACCCAGTTGCGTCACCGCCTTGCATGGGGGACGGACGATTACGTGATGACAGGGCGTTGACAGCTACTATTCTAAGGAAACCGAGTGAATATATTTTTA
>JARHVA010003568.1:1490000-1522500 GCA_037957365.1 Torreya grandis
CGTGCGTGCGTGCGTGCGTGCATGCGTGCGTGCTTGTGTGTGTGTGTGTGTGTGTGTGTGTGTGTGTGTGTGTGTGTGTGTGTATTATATGGATTATGATAGTAGAGTACTAGTTTATTTCTTTTAAAATTTGAACTTAAGTATTACAGTGAAAGAGATAGACAATAAGATGAAAGAAATTTTTATAAACATAGATCAACATGTCCCAACAAATACAAATTCTATTAAAAACTAATCCCTTTTTAATTGATGAAATATATCCATATATTAAATTAATATAAATATGCAAATAATTCACAAAAAATATAGGTGGTATGAAAGCACACCATGTCACATTAGGTAGAGTTTAGGAGCAAGAACAAATATTTTTGATAAAAGCAGATAAACATAGTTATCATTTTCTATTGATAAATTTAATTTTAGTTGTAGGTGTTACAAGATATTATAGAAATATAGAATTTAAAAGAAATATAAGCAAAATATGCCCTTCCTTCCCTTTCCATGAATGGATCATGTAAAATTCCAATCCCAACATACTATTTAATTGACCCTGCCTTAATCTAGTTTAAGCATTGAATTCTAGACCTCCTCACAATATTTTAAACTTGAGTTTGGATGGAGAAATGATGAATAAAAAATGTGACGTAGATGAAAAAGTATAATTAATCATAGGCACAAGGTTTGAATTGGTCACCATTTTCATTTTAAAACTACTTTTAGAGTCCAGATTTAGGGTATTTATTTGATGATAGGATTGTTTTAATGACATATTTTAGGGAATAAATTCTCCAAAATCATTTTATTTTTTAATTTATGATATTATGTTAATTTTAATGTATTTGGTTATGGTACCAAATGAGTTGAAATTTTAAAAGGAAATATAATTCATTCTCTATCTTCTACAAGGTGCCTTTCAAATATATGAATGTAAGAAGTTTCTAATCTTCATTTTTGTTGTAGACCCTTTGATCATAATTTTTTATGTCATGGATTATGAATAATTTTTCAAGATATTTTGATGTGATTTAAAATTTTGGATTTGAGTGACAACCTCAAAAAGACCTCCTCAAGTTTCACCAAGTGAAGAACTGCAATTCAAGATTAACCTTCTCTCACTTGATGTGAACTTAACCTGATGCATGGAGATATATGTATTTCAAGGATGATAAATTGGTTTTAAAAAATAAACCTCATATTATCATTTTTTGGTTTAGGCCCTTGACATGCATGAACAAAACCTAAAAACTCAGACCCCTCTCTAACGACCTATTTGCAACCCGAGAACTAACTTCTTTCACTTGGAACTATACGAAGGATATGTATGCAAACCTAATCACATATTTAAATTTGTGGAGGGATATATAATAAAAAATTATTTAATTTTTTTAGTATTTAATGCCCTAGGGTTTATGAACAATTGTTAAGAACTAAAATAGGTTTAAACCCTCCTAAAACCCTAGTAACAACCTGATGTTAGAGATTGATATATAAAGTGCATAAAATTACATGGAATGATCCTAAAAAATATTTAAAATTATTATATAATACATGTAGGTTATCACCATGTATTTTGTTTGTACTTGTAATTATATAGACCGTAGTTAATGACCTATTTTGCAAGGTTTGTAGGTGATTTGTGGGGTTTTGAATAGTTGAACACTTTAAAACTATTGGATATGGTGTTTTGGGATGTATTATATCTATAAAATCCAAAAAATATGTATAATATACCCTGAATATGTTCAAACAAACCTAGTTTTTTAGGGTTGTCTTAAACAGGTTTAAAAAGAGACTAGGTTTTCAATCCATTTCATGGTTCTCACATTTCCATAGGGTCCAAGGACCTCAGATTTGAAATGGAGGTTTTTGAAATATGATAAAAGTGAATCACACACTTTTTGGTGGTTTCACATGTATGGGAGAGGTATGTATCAAAAACTCAGTCTTCTAGGTAAGGAGGCCTAATTGGAGAAAAAGAACAAAAAAAGACACTTCCACTGACTCTCAGGACCTGAAATTTTCTATGGAGATATAAATAAATATTGGGTTATAGAATATGTATTTATTTTATAAATAATTTTTTTAAAATTATCTACATAAGGACGTTTATAGGTTTTTAGGGCTATAAGTATTTACGGCTAAATGAGAATAAAATGTATAAGACAGAGTCTTATAAGCTATTACATAAAACAAAATGAATTGATTAAAGTTTGATAAGGTATTTGAATTCCTTTAATAGAGAGAGTGCCTTGATGAATTTGAAATAAAATTTTGAACCATTTGGACAAGGCTAGGTGTAGTAGACCGAGGAGTTTCTTGATACCCAAGGAATTATGTGATGATTGCCCCTAAATTGTCAGAGCAAGGAAGTTTAACAATGTAGGATAAATGTGAAATATAATGTCTACATTTAGTAATGGTGATATGATGGTGAAAAGGTCCATTTGTCACTTTTCATATGCAAAGAAGGGCAATTTTGAAGAAGATTACCAAGGTATCAAGCAATTAATCTAAATTATATGCCAATTGGATGATGAAAAATCTTTAGAGGAGAGAAATATGTCCTTGGAAACATATTGAGATAATTATCTGTCTCCCTTCTTACTTGTAACTCATGTGGACACTTGGAAATCTCCCTCCTCTAGCTCTTCTCTCTCTTTCTTCCTCATTTCTCTATATAAGCTACCTCTTTTGGCATTACATGACATACAGATTTAATATGGAAAAGACCTACTAAATTAACTACAAATTTTGCCTTGGAATAAAGATTTCATGCTATTTTAGATTATCAAAATCTTGCATAAGTATGCCAAGTAGTCTATTTTGGATGGCAAGTGATAGTTATCTCTCCTTGTATCCATCTCACTCTTTCATGATTTATTTAATTAGCCTACCTTCTAATAGGTCTCATGATGTGTAAATGGTTGTTTTGTGTGACTTTAAGTGTGAATAAGACTACTAGTGTATATGATAAGACCTAGTATTCATCTACCTTGAGAAATACATTGCATTTTACCTTCATATTGAAACACTTTTTTAAGGAGAACCTTAGGTTTTGAGATCAGTTTTCCAAATTATCTTTCATAGTGCAGGTTCAAGTAGGATTTTGAAATTCATCTTGGTGGATCACCTCTAATAGATTACTTTTTAATCTCATTCTATTATTTTTTATTTAAATTAAGCAGAAGAAGTTGCATAGCATTTGCTTAGGGAAGATTTGATGCATAATAAAATGAAATCTTGAAGCCATGGACCTGGGATGTGTATATTGATGCAATGGAGAAAGCAGTCTATTAGTAGATGCCTTATCCTTCCAAATTAGAGTGATAATGCCTAAGGAAATTATAGAGTGAATGTTATTGGGAAGTACTGACCTAAAATGAAGAGCTATTAGAATATACAAAGATCATAAGTCTAGAGCATGGAAACCATGCCTGGAGAGAAGTTGAAAGATCACAACATTTGTAACAAAGATGAAAGAAGTAGATGTGCTACAAAAAAGAAGTGTAGAAGATAAAATCTTTCATTGGCTTGATCAACATAGTTACAAGCTGAGCGATGAAGGATAAGTAAAGGGATTAACCTTCTTAATCAAAGCATTTTATCACAAGTAATTGATGCCTGAGATAAAGTAGAAGTTAGAACGTTGAAAGTCTGATAAAATAATTCTATTTGCTCATTATAATCATAAAAAAAGAGAAACAATATCATATCATGAAGCATCGAGGAAGATTTTAGAATCCAAAGGTTTCAATCTACTAAAAAAGTTCATAACGTGAAGTATGAAATCCTAGTCAATGCCTACAGAAGTGCACTAAGCATGGAAGTAATAGAAAATGAAAGGAGTGTGGTAGTCTGATCGACACATGGCAAAAGAAGAATATTGGGGAAAAAAACCTGTAAGGTATACTTTTTTATACAAAATTTTTAAGCATAAAATACTATGTTAATTTTTTTTTTTGTATAAATAAAGTAAAATTAAAAAAAATATGTATACTCCTCTTGTCTGATGCCCAAATCCTCAAAGGGCCAAATCTTTCTACATAGAATATGAAGATGTGAATGATTCTTAAATTTTTAAGAATTATGGGAAATCATCATTGGTGTGGTGACCCATCCTACTATAGTTGATGAGCAAACAAAATATGATAAGTCAAATGCAAAAGCTTTGATGTTGATCACACTCAATTTGATTGATGAGGTTCAACCTAATTTTCAAAATGTGTCAACATTGAAAGAGACTTGGGACATTTTGTCCATCATACATGAGTCAAAGAATCAGATGAAGATACTACATCTCTAGTCCAAGCTTCATACTCTTAGTATGAAAGAAGATGAGAAAGTTGAGGAATTATTATGCTAGGTAGAAAAGCTTAGAGTAGAATTAATTGTACTCGAATAAAATATTGAGTACAATTTGTTGGTTCTAATCACTTTGAGATCTATACCTTCTCAATTTCATACATTTTTAATGACATTAAACATCATAAAGCAGGTAGTGTCTTTCAAAGAACTAGTGAATTTTAATCAATAAGAAGAAGCCATCTAATCATTGTAAGAAGAGTTTAAGGATAAAGCCCTAATTTCTAATAAATGTTGTTCAAAGTTCTCAAAAGGACCACCAAAGTAGATACAAAAAGAAAAAAAACATATGAAAAGGAAAAAACATGGTGTCATATTATCTATGCCAATATACATGATATTGAAATATGTTGGTATAATGCCTTAACACAAGGTTCATCTAGTCAAGAGGACATATCTAGTAGGAATGATTCACATAAATCCAAAATATGTCTTCGATGAAAGAACTAGTGTAGACATGTAGTGGTATAACATCAATAGCATGATGAATCTAAAGAGGAGGTATGCATAAAATTAAAATCTATCGATCCATATAAGGATGCAGTTTTTATTTCGCAAACCTTGTCTCACACAAGTAAGGTTTGGTTGATTTAATTTGGCACTATCAAGCATCTAATAGGATACAAGGAATTTTTTGATTCAATGATGATTCAACCCATTGGAGATCGAGTTCAAATTATAGATGACAGAGAGTATGTTGCTAAAATAATTAGCACTATGATCATTCCTTTTGGGACACAAACCTATACTCTCATAAAGGAATTGTATGTCCCTAGCTTGAAAAAAATTCTATTGTCTGTAAGTTATCTATTGAATCATAAGGTTATAATAGAGTTCATGATCAATAATGGTATAAAATTTATCTCCTCTCACAGGATGGTCAAGTCATTTTTAGATCTTTTTTAAAAGATCAATTATTTGCCCTAGATGTAGTTTCATCTAATGCTATTTATCTCTAGCTCTATAGTAGAATCTATAACATTGTGGTATTATTGATATGGGCACATTTATGCTAGTTATTTATACCAAATTTAATCTAAGCCCATGGTCTATGGACTTCCTCAGTTGTCTCATTTTTTGCTTGTTTGCCCTGGATGCTTATCTATCAAAAAAACATAGGGTTCCATTCAATTCAAGTTCTTCACAAGCCAAGTATTATCTTGATGTGGTACATACCAATATGTATTGATCGTTGCCTACTTTTTTCAAAGGATTCAAGTACCTTTAGTTGTTCGTTGATGATTTATATCATAAGACATGGGTGTTCTTTCTCAAGAATAAAAGTGAAGCCTTAATTAATTTTAGGGTCTTCTACCATCTTGTTGTCACCCAGTCAAGGAGGCCTCTTTGACTCCTCCACTCAGATCGAGGGGGAGAGTTTACATTAAATTAATTATTAGCATTTTTGAAGCAACACAACATCAAATAACATGTAAATAATCCCTATATTCCATAATAGAATGGAATAATAGAGAGATGAAATTTTTTAGTCATGGAGATGACTCATTGCATGCTTTCCACTGTGAAGTTAGATGTACCATTTTGGGTAGAAGCAATTTAGATAGATGCATATTTTCTCAATAGGACACCTACAATGATCTTGTAAGATAAGATGCTAGAAGAGGTATGGAGTGGTAATAAAAAATTGATCTCTTATCTTAGAGTATTTGGGTGTACATATTATATGCATGTCATTAATAAATAGAGGAAGAAGATCAAATAAAAGAAACTCTAGTGCCTTCTATTGGGGTATAATACTTCCTCAAAATCATATCATCTTATATATCCTAAGACAAAGAAGATATATGAAAGTTGAAATGTGGTTTGTGATGAGTCATCATTTGACTCATTATCACAGAAGGAGCCAAAACGTACCACCTCTCATAGATTGTTCCCATAATTAGATTATGAGAATGAAAAATCCTCTCACAAAGAAGGTGAATTGCAAGGAAAATTGTTTGTTGATCTTGGAAATTTGTAATATAATTCTTCATCGAATTAGCAATAAAAGGGACATCCAAAATGAGTAGAAAGCACCATTAGGGAATAACACCTGAACTCTAATCTAAATACTTCATCAAGAGTTTAAACTAGAAGATAGGTGAGATATGAAGTTAATCTCACATTAATGAGTTTAGTAGTTGAAAACACCAAACCATAAATAGTTTGAGATACTTTACATCAACCAGAGTGGAAGAAGGCCATGGATGTTGAATATGATGCCCTCATAAAAAATAAGAAATTTGAACTTGTTGATCTTCCTTTAGAAAAGAAATCCATTGGTTGCAAGTGGATTTTCAAGATAAAGTACAAGGTAGATGGATCATTCGACAAATATAAAGCATGACTTATTGTAAAGGGATATGCTCAATAAGAAGGAATTGATTATGAGGAGAATTTTTTGCCCACTACTAAAATTAAGAACATTATATTTGTTTTTGTAGTATCAACACAAAAGGGATGGTAGTTTTGGTAGATAGACGTGAAAAGTACATTCTTGAATGGTGATCTCAAAGAAAAAGTTTACATGATGT
Organism: Torreya grandis; assembly: GCA_037957365.1. Lineage (NCBI taxonomy): Eukaryota > Viridiplantae > Streptophyta > Pinopsida > Cupressales > Taxaceae > Torreya > Torreya grandis. The sequence continues at coordinate 1,496,897 of JARHVA010003568.1, forward strand.
AGCCAAAAGGCATCATTGATGAACATCAACCACAAAAGGTATGTCATCTAATTCAGTTACATTGTGGACTCAAAAAAGCACCAAAGGGATGGTACATTAAGATTGATGATTATCTATTATAATTTAGATTGAGTTTTATCCCCTCAAACAAAAATTTATATATCGACAAAGTAGGCACATAGATTATCATTTTGGTTTTATATGTGGAAAACCTTGTGATCATATGAAGTTTAGATGAATTTGTTGAATAAGTAAAGAATGACTTGAATAAATACTTTGACATGATAGAATAGGGGATAGTTCATTATTGTCTTGGCTTGGAGATATCATAGATGAAATATGATAAGATGCTTCCTGATAAACATGGGATGGTATATTGTAAACCAATGTCAAATCTCATTGAGAAATGTTTGTAGCTATCCTGATTACAAGAGTCACCTCAAGTAGATGAAATTCACTATAGGTATCTTGTTGGGAGTCTCATTTACTTGACTTATACTAAGCCAAACATATGCTTTATTATCATATGTCTTTAGAGATTGATACAAGAGCCAAAGAAGTGTCATTGGGTTGTAATGAAGCATGTTTTACAATATGTCATTGAGACTTAGACTATGTTGGATCTATTGATGATAGGATATAAACTTCTAGATATATATTTCATCTCAAATTTGAACCAATTTTATGCATTAGTAAGAATCAATCTATAGTTACTCTATCATCCACAAGCACAATTTGGTTAGGTCACATTTTATTTGACATAGACAATCCTTAAGATCAATCACTAATTTCTTTATGATAGTCAAAGTGTGTTAAATATTGTCAAGAATCTAGTATTTCATGAGAGGACTAAACACATCAACATCTAGTGCCACTATATTTGATAACAAGTCTTAAACCACCATATTTAGCTCCAATACTACCCAATAGATTGACAAATAGTAGATATACCCAGCAAGTCACTTGACAAGGTGAAATTTGATTTGTTTAAAGGGTACATTTGTAAAAAGAATGTAATAAAGGTGGGAATGTTAGCGTAACTATTAATATATTACATTGTTTGGCATAACTAGTAGTTAGGTGATAATTAGTTACAATGGTTAGATTGATACAATTAGTTTAACCATTGTTTATTCATTGTATAAATACACCTCTTGCATTTGAACAAATACATTAAAAACATTTACTCCACTAGACATGGGCTCAAACTTTATACGATCAACTATTTATCCATTAGTCATTTGACTTGTCTTTGCACCTATGCATTATGATTTAGATCTAACTTATGTACTTTTTTGTTTAGTAAACTTGACCCTATAAACAAATCCATGCAATGACTTATGCTTTTCATTGGCAATAATCCATATGGTAGAGACAATCTCCTAAAACTCACTCAAAATATCATTTAATTCATACAAAAGTATTTCTTATGATGTTGTACTTGAAATATGACTTCTAAGAGAAATATGAAAAACTTCCATTGGTGTTATGTCACATAATACTTCATCTTTATATGTACTAATCTAAAAACCTAGTAGAGATTGTTCAGTCACCAAAACCTAATGTCTTTTCAAAAACCACTAAAACTTATATGGATTAGGATGAAACATTAAATTCAAACCAAATTTATTTACCATTTAATGAAAAATTAAATTATTAGTACTAATACTATTCAAAATTTATCTTCTTATGTGTCCAAAAAAATTGATCCTTAATTACTTAATCCTCCTATGTGTCATAATATTTAGGTGCTTCTTATTTGATTTCAATATCACTTTCATCATCTACACCCTCAAAACATCAAAATTGTGTTGTTTCTAAAACCTCCATTTAGTATTTTATATCTCTCATGAATCTAACAAGATATTTAAGTCTTAGCTTACCCTTCTATAGCGTAAGCCTTATGTATCTATCATTTCCTTAGACATATAGTTCTTGTACCAAATAGTGATCTCAACATATAAAATTATCCACTTCACTTACACATTATCCATGATATTCTCACTAAAAAATGTTTATAGCTATCTTCTACCAATACTTTTAAATGTAGAAATAAAAAATAACCAACAAGAACTAAAACTATGCTTTAATATCAAATGATGTAGTCATGGATAGGGGTCTCAATTAAGAGATGCCTTATACATGCCACCTTCATAGTAAAAAGTGGAATATTCAATAAAATACATGAACATAATTCATATGTTTATTAGATTGCAATAAGAAACATAGCAAGCATAACAAAAATAATGATACCACAACCTCAAAATGAGATGTATTACAACACTAAATCCATAGATATTTATTTTTTAGGTCACAATATTTTCAGGTATAGCCTAACCTTCAGAACAATCACTCGTAAGTATTAGTAAAATCCAATAGTCTAACCAACTTAATTTTCATAAGTGTATAGGAATTGTTATAAATGGGTAAGACCCACCTACTACATCAAGTGTTCAACCACCAACTATAACATTGACATGCACCTTAGATTTTCAAAACTATTAAATATTTCTAACAATTCCAAGGCAACAGCATGTTATAGCTTAACACATCATTGCATACTACATCACTGAAAAGAATAAAGGAATCCATATCATAATCCCATAAATTTTATTATTAAATTTATAATATTTAGTAATAGCTCATTTCATAACACATCACAATAATATATGCATCAAAATACTAATTTACATTTAACTTTTTTGTATAACTTCTTTCATTATTTTTAATTTCTACTTGACCAATTACATCGCAATTAATTTATAGTTAATATATAAATTTTATGTATTATATTTATAAATAATTTGATAATGATAAATAATTTATAGATTTTATATATTATCATAACTAATTTATAGGAAATAAATAAATAATATACAAATAATCATAATTAATTTATAAGTAATATATAGATTTACCACATACACCATAATAAATAAATATCTTGTTGCTCTTAGAGTTTATATTGTATTAAATTGTGAGTACGTCAAGAGACTTTATATTGTATTGAATTGTGAGTATCTCAAAAATGATATATATCGATGTATTTTACATATATTTATCTAAGATATGTATGCTAATTATGTTGAGAGACATTCTAAAATAAAAAAGGGGAAGGAAAGAACATGATGTCATACCTGTGTAAGGAAAAATAGCCAACATCATATTTTTAAACAAATTAATTTATGAAAAAAATTAATGATATAAATTTATAGATGATTGATATTGATTGATTTTTTCCATGGCCCCTCTCCCCTACAATGTAGTGTTTTCATTGTCCTCTTCCTGATCTGGTGTTCGAATCCTCACACATAGCAAATCACAACATCCTTTGTGTCTTGAGCATTTTCATGCACATCTGGTTCTCTTGTGAGGGTAAACGAGAGTAAGCCCCCGTAGTGTTGTTACCTCAACACGTCAGAGTTAAAAATCTCTTTGCCTATCATTCACGTCTGAGAGGGGAGGTTATGGTCAAATGGAACACCCTAATGAAGAAGAAGAAACTGTGATTCTGATGGTCATGTCATTCTGTGAGGGGATTAATAAGAAGGTGAATACATTATCTGATCTGATCACAAACAACTATATACTCAACAACTCACAATTTCTAGATATGTTTTAATGGGGAAAAAGAGATAAGTTCTACAGGAACACTCAAATCAAAACATGGGGATGTCGTTGAGGGATGGCTGCAAATCATTGCCAATCAAGGTGGTTGGTATAGATAATGGAAAGAATGTGGCCTAGGGGACTGAGGTTTGGCAATTATCAGAGGATGAATACAATATGTTTGACAAAATGCCAACCCAAGAAAATCCTTTAAAGCAGAGGTGAATCTTTCGGATTATAGTATGATCAGATCAGATAATCCATGTTTTTATTGCAGTGTCTTCGATGCTTGCACTCTTACTATTTACTCCCATTGCTCTTGCATGCTCCTATTGAAAAAAAAGTCTTGCAATTGCTTCTAAGCCAAACAAAAAAGGATTATATAGCTCTCAATCTTATGAATCCATGCTAATATCTCTTTTTCTTGATGATATTATTTACATGTTAAGATTTCCTCAAAACATTTTGTAAATCTTAAGTTTTGTTGTATATAAATTTTGATTTTGATTTTGAAAGAGAGTTTGTTCCAATACACTGCAATGTTATCTTGTAAATTAAATAAACCCTTAAAAGTTTAGATAAACATATTTAATGGTTTTTAAAATTGTTTTCATGTTATTTACAGTCACTGATGAATCAAATTGCTCAAGTCCTAGATATTTCACTAAATCTTCATGGCTTACACCTAACCCCAAGGTTTTTTGCTTTAATAGATAGAAAAAAATATATAAGATATAAATATTTCTCCTATTTCACCACGTGGAAGCATCTCCACATTAAAACTTTATATGGCTGGGTACTCCATATACAAATGTTGATATATAATTTTTTTAATTAGAATCTTTCACATCTATAGATGTTAGATTATAATAGATGTTGGATTATAATTATAATGTTTGTTGGATTATAATTATACCATTGAGTAAGCATATATGTTGTATTATATTTATAATGTTGTGTTGGATTATAATTATAATATTTTTTCAACATATATTTATATGAGAAGAATAAGCTGCTACCTGATATTAAGTAAGAATATATTTATATCACTAGTTACTAAATATTTATTTACATTATTTTGATACATTATTTTTTAAAATTAAAGTATTCCATCTTTTTAATAATTTTTATGTATTAGGCATTTCAAAAAATTTGAACTATGGTGAATGATATAACAAATTATTATTTTTAATAATTTAATTACAATCTTGTTTATAAATATTTTTTTGATAATTTTATATATAAATAAATAAAAATTTGTTCTAACAAAAATTTTGACAATTTTATATATAAATAAATAAGTATTCATTTGAACAATTTTTTAAATTAGAAAACAAATCAATCTCCAATTCAAGGGTTTATCTGAGCTGATCCTAAGATAACTAGGAGTCTGAAGTACAATGATAACCCCCAATAATCAGAGATAGCTTAGCTAGGTCTTTAAGAGTGTGAAGCACTACAATAACTATTTCATTTTTACAAACTTTAATTGTAAGATATTAATGGGTGTTTATTGTATAATTTATTTAAAATTTTAAATTCAATTCTATTTATTATTATATATATTTAAAAGAAAGAATGAATCAAATAATAAATATAATATTTCATTATCCATGCCAATAAATATGACATTATTATTTAGATCAATAGATGGTATTGAATGACTATTAATATGCATAGAGATGAATCAAAGTAAAATAAATGATCGAATTAGATAAGCTTTTTATATTAGGGTAATTAGCATACCTATCTTAGATAAATCTATGTAAAAAATATCGAGATATATCATTCTTGAGACACCTATCTTATATTAGATTAGAGACATAAGTGAAATAAGTGCTTCGAGAATGATATATTTCGACGTCTTTTACATAGATTTATCTAAGATAAGTATGTTAGTATACTTACATTTACATATGAATGCAAAATTGAAAAACTAATAATGATATTTTTAGAATGCCATATCACATTTCTTATAAACTAATAATAATGAAATTAGATTCCAATACAATAAATAAATTAAAAATTATTGATAACAATATTAAAATCTAATATCATACAAAATAAAATACTAATAATATCAATATTACAATATGATTTTGACATTTAGAATACTTCACACGATTGAAATGATTGTTAAACCTTCATTTTGTTTTTTAGACTAATAAATGATTAATAAATATTGGAAGGATATAAAAATAAAAATCTCATCGAAATTGTATCAATCTACAAAAAAATATTGAAAAAATATATAAAACTTTTACTTTTGAATATCATAACTTATAACAATATCTTTATTGTACAACCTATTTTAATTTTCAAATTTTTTTTTAAATTATTTATAAACATTAATATCATTATCTTCATCTTATTTCATCATAAGACCAATTTTAGCCATTCGTTTCTCCATAAGACCAATTTTAACCATTCGTATTCATAAACATTAAAATCATTGTCTTTTATCTTATTTCATCATCTCTGATGCTAATGACAAACAACAATAAATAAGGGGGAAAATATAGCACGGAAGCTACGCAGAGCAAGTTTGAACACAAACAACGAATTAAACTGCCGACTAATAACCACACATTGCAATCGAAGTGTTGTAAACATTATTGACAAATGCGAGCTTTGTAGTCCAATTTTTGAGTTTTAGAAACAAGATAGCGACGAACGGAAAGTTTCACACATTATGGAATCAAAAGTCTAACGGCTGGCAAAAAGTCTGAGTAAAAATAAATTAATCGCACCCATTTATTGACCAGCGTAGCAGCTACGCAATTGAACTTTCTCTTCTCGAGCTGGTATAAAGCAAGACAATCCACGGCCTTTTCCATATAGTCTAATCGATATGGATACCGGCATATCCAAGCTTTTACCATGCTCACTAACACCAACAGCAGTCATTGTATTCATAATACTGCCGATAGTATTCATAGCACTACTCATTTGTGTAAATAGAGCAATGGTAAAGCTGCCTCCAGGGCCACGAGGCTTGCCGATATTAGATAGTTTGTTAGATCTGAGGTTCCTTACCAGTCTTTGTATACTTTCCCATAATATTATTGTGGTCTGATGTATCTCAAATTAGGCACCACTCCTATTGTCATAACTTCTTTTGTAGAGACTGCAACTGCAATACTGAAGACTTTAGATTTCACTTTCTGTAACAGACCAGTGAATGGCGGAGCTGCAGCAGATATCCTCATGTACAACAAGAATAATATTGGCTGGTCTCCCAAATGGAAAATGTTGAGAAAGCTTTGTATTTTCCATCTGTTAAGCCCCAAAAGTTTAGAGGAGTGGTTGGAATCCAGAGAAGAAGAAATGGTGCTGTTTCTTGCATCCATCTTCAGACAACAAACTACTACCACTGCCCTCAATGTCGGAGATTTTCTTAACGTCTTCACCTCTAATGTTATTGCAGAGATGACATTGAAGATGAGAATAATCGACGACAACAACGCATAGGCGTTGCTTTTCAGAGATTTAATAAAGGATTTCTTAAGCACGGCTGCTCATTTTAGGATTGAGGATTTTGTTCCTTTCTTAGCCTCGATTGGTTTCGGTGCTGCTTCTCGTCGGGAAATGAAGCAGCTGCACAAGCGCATCGACGAATTCCTGGTGCGGAAGATAAAACAGCACACGCGTATGGCCAGTGAGGAGAACACAAAGAAAGACTTTATAGAAATTCTGGAAGCAATTAAACCTAATTCAGATTCTCATGGAGAGCTTTCAGAATCTAATATCAAGGGCATTTTACTTGTATGTGCTGCCATGTTGCACTTAGAAACCCGTTAATATTTTTATAACATGACCTAAGACATGGATTAATGACTTTAAGAAATGTTATTGAAATGCAGGACATGTTTGCAGCAGGAACAGATACAGCTAGCCGTACGGTGGAATGGGCAATGTCTTAGCTGATCCGTCATCCTCATCTCATGAAGAGAGTTAGAGACGAAATCAATTCAGTGGTGGGAGTTGGAGAAAGAGAAAGAATGTCATCTCGGTCAGCTAAAATATTTATGTGCAGTAGTGACGGAGACTCTTAGACGTCATCCTCCAACTCCTCTCATGCTTCCCCATGCATCAATATCTCAACATTCTTCCAATGTATTGGGACATTTGATTCCTCCCAACACACGTGTGATGTTGAACGTGTGGGCCATAGCAAGAGATCCAAATTCATGGGAAATGCCACTGGAATTTGATCCCGATCGATTTGTGAATAATCCTGTTAATATTCATGGAACAGATTTTCGAATAATACCTTTCGCGGCAGGGCGAAGGATGTGTCCGGGCTATAATTTGGGGTTGCGTATGGTTAATTTTGCACTTGCAAGCTTCATTCATGCATTTGAATGGATGCTTCCTGCTGGACACAATCCCCAAGATTTAGAAATGCGTGAAAAATTTAAAGCTTCTAATCACAGGAAGGTTCCTCTCAAGCTGTTCGCCACTCCTCACCTGCCGACCCATCTCTACAACCTCTGACATGTTTAGTTTACGTGTCTTTCAATGTTTTCTTCCTTATGTTCTATGTAAGTTTTTTCTTTGTTTATTTGTATTACATTATGGCTTTACTATCATCATAATCAACGTTGTAAGGGTAACAATATTATTATACCTTGTTACCTTTTATGTAGTAACGCACTATAATATAATAATAAGTTTATATATATATATATATATTTATATTTATATATATAAATAAAAGTTTATTTTATATATATATTTATATATATAAATAAAAGTTTATTTTATATATATATATATATATATAATTTTATATATTTATATTTATTTTTATATATATAGATAGTGTGTTGCTACATAAAAGGTAACAAGGTATAATAATATTGTTACCCTTACAATGTTGATTATGATGATAGTAAAGTCATAATGTAATATAAATAAACAAAGAAAAAACTTATATAGAACATAAAGAAGAATATATATATATATATATATATATATATATATATATATATATATATATATATATATATATACTCTATGAACTTCCAACAATTTTATATGTTAAAAAAATTGTTTCACTTTTATAATTTAAATTAAAGCTTAGTCTTTTAATTTCATATATAGTTTTTTTATTATATAGTAGAAATCATTTTAAAGATTTAACATATAGATTGATATTAATTAATTTTTTAAATTATTAAATTTTTAAAAATTGAAAATTAAGTACGAGCATTTTGTTAATGTGAATTTACAATTGAATTAAAAACATGATGTCTTCTAATAGTTTTGGTTCTTCCACGCCCAAAGCATTTTCAAATTCACATGCTTCTCTTTCGAATCCTTCATTCAGATTTGGTTCCAAGCCTTTCAAGACATGCAACTAACGTGCCTCTATCCTGACTATCAACAACTGCATGGTGATAGTTGTTGGGCATTGTGGTAGGGGTGATAGGGGTGGCCACGATTCTGCTACTGTGGTGGGCGCTATCAAAAATTTGGTTCCACGTTTGGGAGGAAAGGAGAACGTGACCCTATTCAATGGCAATGCTCATTCGGTGGTGCATGGGGCATCTATTTTTGCTTATAACAACCCTGAGTCAACTCAATCTGCCAATACCTAGTGATGACTTACCCCCTACCACTCCATCCCCTGTTCTGCCACACCTTGTTCTAGTTTTTGGTAAAAAGGAGATGGATACAATGCGGAAAAATGAATGGTTATCAGAAAGAGGACTTATCTGCAGATTTGTGAATTTTCAGACTAAGCAACCCACTTTCCATCCATGAATTTGCCATAACTAGCTTCCCTAGATGAAAGGTAACATGGAAATCTACCCATGTGCTCATAGTTTTTTTATTGTTAAATTTGACTGGGTCAAAGATAAGGCAAAGATTCAATAGGATATGTGTAGCTTTGATTTTCATATTTTGGTGGTTAAGCCTTGGTTCTCTTCATTTGACCTGATATCTGAACCCTTCAGTGCTTGACCCATATGGGTCTATCTCCCTCAGCTCCCTATCTAGTTTTTAGAGGTGTGGAAAGGGCCATTCACTATTGTAGCATTTTTTAATACTCGACTCGTTAAAAAACAAATTGAACTCTAAAAGGGTTATGTAAAAAATGCCATTCAGTAGTTCTATGATTCTTTTCTAAAATATTCTCTTAGATGTTCTCATTTGGCCAATTGTTTTTTACAATAGGTTCAAAAAAGTTCTATGATATTATTAAAAACTATTTTTTCCCACAAAATAGAGGATCTCTTACTACAAAATTGGAAAGCATGCATAGTTGAGGGCCCTCAAATGTACTTACCTCCCGAAAATCAAGGGTTTTGCACCTAAATTCTAATATAGTAACAAATATTAAATTAGATATTATATTTTCTTTATTTTCCTAAATAATTGTAGAACTAATTTTAAAATAGATGATGTATTTTCTTAATTTTCCTAAACAATTGCTGAATAAATTTTAAAATAAATATTCTCTTTTCTTTTTTTAAAAAAAAAAATTGTTAAAGATGTTCCTTTTCTTTATTTCTTTGAATTAATATTATAGAACTTAATTTCTTTATATTTATAATTTTAGACACTTTTGAACCAAAATTTTACAAATGAATTTTTTTGTATCCAGACTACAGTGCTGGAAATGCCATGTCCATATATAGGGGGCGAGACCATTATAGCTGGAGGATGAATAATGCTATGAATATTTGTAGAAAGAGAATTAAATGAGGTCTATTCAAACTAAATTACAAGTATTCCTTAGTAACATGAGATTTCCATCAACATAATGAGTAATTTGAGACACTTGCCTAATGATGGATGTCTCTTTATGCAATCTGTTTGCCAACGATAATAGTGTGTGGGGTATGTTACATTGATGATTGTAAGCTAGCATTTGTTATTTAATCAAAACCTTCACCCTGAGTCTATATTTGTTTCTACACTTCAGAAGTGAGATCATAGTTTTTACTTTGATTATGATATTCTCTTTTAAGTTAAAATGTTTTAAGTTGATTCCCATGTGAATAATGAGCATACATTTTTGATTTCCCTATTTAAAATAAGAATATATTAACATGTGGCTTTGATAAAGAATGTAATATCTGTGTTTTTCCACTCTTTTGTCCCACAAAATTGTTTTCTTTATATTCTAATCAGGCCATGATAATGAAAAATATGGTTTGAGTGAATGTTCAATTGTAATAATATGACTTCTTGTGTTATGTAATACATTTACTGACATAACTTATAATAAAGTTGATTCTATCCTCAACCTACAGAGGCTTGGTGTATAACACCATTATTAATATTTAGCCATCCATTTTCACAATGCAAGGCAACCTAATTAATGCCATGAAGGTCACACTACCACTTGGGCTCTCTCTTTAAGCATTATGTGATTAGTCTAAAGGGTTTGCCTTTAACCATTGTATTTATAATAAGTGTCTAGGATGGCATCTAATCAAGCCCTTCGACTTAGGGGCTCATGAACAAAATTTCATCCACCCTCGATGCATGGTACTTACATGAAAACAATCCTTGAATAATCAAGTTATTCCATTTGTCACTTTTTTGCTAAGTCACAACATTCAAAATGTGGATTTTAGATCCACTCATTTTTAGATAAACACCACACATAATTGGTGCATTGCTTACGATTATTCACAGATTTGACTTGGCCTTCGAAGTCCACATGGCACATTATCACTTCATCAATTATCAATTCATCATAGTGCTTGTAACCCCATGTGACACATTTTTGTGCACTCGAACATTGTGGGCTTTAGACCCACTCATGTTTAGTCAAACACCACGCATAATTGGTGCATTACTTACAATTATTCATAGGTTTGACTTGGCCTTCTAAGTCCACATGGCACATTATCACTTCATCAAATGTCACTTCACCATAGTGCTTGTATCCCACATGCCACATTTTTGGGTACTCGGATGCAATTGCTCACCAAGCTAATTCAATGGCCTTTTAATGCGAGGTGACAAGTCAATAACAACCTACCCCATGTCAAATTCTTGTAGTTTCATAATTTAATATTTAATTTGACTATTTTTAATTATTTGATATTTGTAACAATGTAAATTAGTTGTCTTTCACAAGTCAATAGAAACCTATTACATATCAATTTTTCGTAGTTTCATAATTTAACAGTTGATCTCAATATTTTCAATTATCTGATATTTGCAATAATGTAAAGGAGTTACATCTTTCACAAGTCAATAACAACCCACCACATGTCAAATTTTTGTAGCCTCATAACTTAACAATTGATTTCAATATTTTCAATTATCTGATATTTACAATGGTATAAAGTAGTCGCATCTTTTACAAATCAATAGAAACCCATCACATGTCACATTCTAATAACCTCGTAACTTAATAATTGATCTCAAAATTTTCAATTATCTATTATTTAGAATTATATGAAGTAATCGCATCTTTCACAAGTCAATAGTAACCCATCACATGTCAAATTCTTGCAGTTTCAATTTAACACTTATCTAATACTTTCAATTATCTAATATTTTCAATGATGTGAAACAGTCGCGTCTTTCTACATATCAAATTCTTGTAGTCTCAATTTAACACTTGATCTAATGTATTCAATTATCTAATATTTACAATGATGTGAAACAGTCGCATCTTTCTACATGTCATAAAATTGCAACTTCGTAATCACGACGAACATTCACATTAAGTCCCAAGACTGCAGAACTGCGCAAGCTAACCAGAAACAGATACACGTCCAAATTAACTGTCTAACGAAAGTTTGCAGTTTAAAAATAGAAATAGAAATGCTTAACCTGAAAACGCCGAAGTCCCAAGACTAAATGGCATCACCCTAGGCTCAAATGGAAGGGTTACAACAAAGATCAAATTTTGAAGGGACCTGACTAACTTGAAAATTTTAGACTTATCGAGGAACATTATCGAAGTCAAATATAAATAGCATGCATTATAAGCATCACTCTATGAAGAGGTTATTCGGCCTTTATATATACATGTATCAATTTTAGTCCCGAGAGATATACATGTGAGTATAAAACACATAGAGACCGTTTAGTTGGGCTCGCACAGGGTCAATTAATTATCACACAGAACACGAGTTAACCAACATGGATCGTATAATGCATACGACGACAGCTATGCCCCCTAATGAAAAGCTACGAGTTCATACTAATAAGACACTATAATTCATTCATGTCATGATTAAAGCTGCCAAAATAGCTTATTTAGTATTTACATGAATGATTGCTTCATTTGCTAACAAAAATATGCCAACAATGTATTATTAAAAAATAATATGGAACCATTCTATATAATGCTTATTATTTTAAGCAAACAACACCCTGAGCTTCATTTCCACTTTTCATTCTAGACATACTATGTCTAATCCATATCCTCTTATGCATGATAATTACGCTTTTTAATTTTATAAATCAACGTAGCATAATAATCTCCAACATATGATTCAACATTGTAACCTAACTTTCAGCCTATCATACTATTAAATAGATACCTATTATTATTTTCATTTCTTAATTTTAAGAAACATAAATGCAATATTGAAGTATTTCTGATTATTGGCTAGTTTCCTCATCATTCAAATGATTAGATATTAAATGAAGAGATGATTTGATATTATATTATACTAGACCACCCTCATAACAAATACAAACTATCTATAAGGGGATATTGGGGAACCTATAACTATTATGTTTCTTATTCACTAAATAATCCACTATATTCTAACCCAACCTTCTGATCTAAAATAATTCTAATACATCCATTTTTTAATACCATTCAGCCTTTTTTAAAAAACTGAGCAAGAGAAACAGTCTTATGTCAGTTCAACAAATAATCAATAATGACTCAAAATTTGTAAGCAAAAAGGGAATACATTTCATTTAGTAAAACATATATGAGCTAATAAAGGTCAATTACAACAACAATAAATCAATCAAAGGCTCAAGGATAGAAAGTAACATTATAAACACAAGGTCACCTAGCTCACAACAACTTGAGATCTGTGTGTTGTCAAGAAATGTAGCACATGAAAAATAATAATTAGGTTTCACTTGGTGGAGATATCTCACTCCATGGAAGACATTGTCCCCAAAAAAAAAAATACTATTTTGAAACTTGACCACCTCTCCCGTACCCTAGCAAAGGTGTTTATGCTATGTAGCAAAGAATACATGGTAAACCCAATGAAAAAACCAGATGCAAGCCTTATTCTCCTTCTTCCTTAACCTACCCAATGAATTCACAAAGGATAGAAAATAATCAAAAAGAAGAATAAAAAGAAGAATAACATAAAATAAAAAATAGTCCAACCACTATTTTACAAAAGCATAAATCCGAAAGGAAGGTTGATAGTAATAAAGATTAGATCAAAAATAAAAAAACTAAAATTTCATCTTTTAACACAAGAATCTAATAAAATGCAGCCATAAGGCTTGTGATAACAAAGCACATATTTTTAATGTAGCCAAAGCATGAACCATATTAAGGCCAATCAAAACACTTCTTGGGATGTTACCTTTTTCCATAAAAATAGGATTATAACGTTCTCCTTCCAAATGGATCTTAACTTTGTATAAAATTATTCTCTTACTTTTAGAATCAATATCTATGAATGGTTATATTTTTATCTTTATATCCTTCCCCTAATGATCATAATCTTTTTTGTTCATTCTCACCAAAGGTCTATTTTGCATTTAAAAATGTGTGCATAGTTTTATTTTATTGTTCTTTGTTTCGTAGTTGTGTCAAGGATCTCAGTCTACTTACACTGATGATGGACTAGAGAAATAAGGGAAAATTTCTACTTCTTCACCTACTTGTGGATTCTGACTAATATTTCTACAGATATTTAGCTCTTTTATTTATTTATTTGACGGTTTGATGAATTTTTTTCCTACTCACTATAAAATTATATTTCTCATTGGGATCAAAATATGTTACAACTCGATTCCTCACTAAACAAACTTACTTTATTATTCATGGATATTTATAGTAAAATAAATGATTTACATAAAAATAGGATTATAACGTTCTCCTTCCAAATAGATCCTAACTTTGTATAGAATTATTCTTTTACTTTTAGAATCAAGATTTAGGAATGGTTATATTTTTATCTTTATATCCTTCCCCTAACGATCATAATTTTTTTTGTTCATTCTCACCAAAGGTCTATTTTGCATTTTAAAATGTGTGCATAGTTTTATTTTATTGTTCTTTGTTTCGTAGTTGTGTCAAGGATCTCAGTCTAATTACACTGATGATGGACTAGAGAAATAATGGAAAAATTCTACTTCTTCAGCTGCTTGTGGATTCTGACTAATATTTTTATAGATATTTAGATATTTTATTTATTTTTCTAACTGTTTGATGAAATTTTTTCCTACTCAATAGAAAATTATATTTCTCATTGGGATCAAAATCTGTTACATCTTGATTCCTCACTAAACAAACATACTTTATTATTCATGGATATTTACAGTTAAATAAATGATTTATTTATTACTTACTTAAGCTATGAATTAAATGCTATTATGAAATAGTTGAATATTATTTTAGTTACATAATTGCGTTGATATGAGTTACCTATAGTGTATATTACTATATTATGATCATGATGAGTTATTAATTCACTTATATATATATATATATATATATATATATATATATATATATATATATATATATATATATATATATATATATCACAATGTTATGATCTAACTACCTACTTATTGTGAGTTTAATGTAGGAAAAAATCATCCCTCAGATCATGATGGAGGGAGAGCATCATCAAAGAGGGTGATGTAGACAAAGATGTTACGGGATGATAGGAAAATAATTAGAAACCTGCACATACTACATTCGTTAGTATATGTTATATTCATAATAAAATGGTTAGCATAGTGCATTTTGATGTTGCTTAAATTTAGATAGTTGTTTACACATGGTTTGATAGCTTGTTTCAATGTTTATATAGAACATATATTCTATGATTATATTTATGACCTTTAATATTTTTAGAGATGTAATTTTCTTTTCTTGTACATTTTCTTTTTTAGATTTGGCATTACAACATTTATCAGAGGTATAACTTTATGATTCTTTAGAATATGGATGGTGTATAGTTTATGAAACAATGGTCGTGTACATTTGAATGTGCCATCTATGAACCAATTTACAGTGGTAGACATTAATTCAATATTTTTTTGTGTGCCAAAACTTATGATTCTATGTTTTTTGGCACCACTTTCAAACAATAAGAAGTCTTCACTAGATATGGTTTTCTTATATTGATATGATATTTATATTTTTTCAAGAGATGTTGGATTCGTATTTATATTGATCTTCTTTATTATAGTCTCCACTTGATTTATTCCTTCCATATTTTTTATCAATTTTGGTTACTCCTTTTTTTTTTTTCTTGTTTTCCTTTATTTTCCATAGATGTTTCCAATATTGAATTAGGAACGTCACTCTCATCCTTACTCTCATTGAAAAATTTGATTGTCATATGTTCAAAATCATCATCCTTCCACCATATATTACCTTTTTTGTGTTTTAAATTTTGGAAATCATTGACCAAATGTCTGATTTGGAAGAATTTATAGCATCTAAAAGGTGAAAAATCATAGTACAAAGGTCATACCCATGTTCTGTCCCTAACTTTCAAATCCACTTGTGTAGGGAGCTCCTTAGAAATTATGTCAACATTAACTAAAATTCAATCATAAGTTCAGTGGTCCATTTCTCTTTTTATGGATCCACATGCCAAAATTCACATACAAAGCTTCCTATGGTTCTAATAATAATATTGTCCCAAAACAAAAGTGGTAGGTTTGGAAATCGAATCCAAATCAGTTTTTTTTTTAAAAAGTTTCAGTATGAAGGTTGAGTGCTAGATGCCAGGTCTTTGCCAAAAGTATGTGATTTTCCCAAGCCAAAAAATATTCATTTAAAACAACATATATATCTTTAATTGAATAAAAAACCACAATAAATGTGCCTTTAGCACAAGGAAAGATTTCAATATTAACTTATGTTAAATTTTTCTAATGGTTAGAGATCCGTCTATGGAGATATATAAGGCTAGGACAAAATTCAATAAATCAACAAATCATTCCTTTGGAAGAGAGCCAACCTTCCCTTTCTAGAACCACTTCAAGCTTCTTATATTTTATAAGGATCGAAGGTACTTGCCTCGATTCCATATCCAATGAGAAAGACCATGTCATATTTATTATAATTTTGGGCTAGAAATCCATAACATCCATTTAGCATAAGCCTCAAAAATGTAGAATTGATAGGAAGCCTACTAATAATATTTTTATTTATCATTTTCAATCAATACAATTTTCAATTTCTTTCCAAACTAAACTTTATTTTTCAATAAAATTAACCATCCCATTTATGTCAAAGGCACATTTATAAAATTTAAATTAATTGTGTGTTTGGATGGTTGGATGTAGACTTAGAAATTCAACTTAACCTTTCATTTTAATTAAAATTTTATTGATAGGTATCTCTTTTAGGGATTGGTATATATATATATATATATATATATATATATATATATATATATATATATATATATATATATATATATATATATAATGAGTGTTTAACTTATCATAAATAATAACACTCTATTATATTTTTGTGTATTTAAATAAATAAATACTAGAAAAGTATATGGTTTGCTAAAATTTTAGCCTACAACTACTGACAACTAGCTAAATTTTGTACTTATTATCTACAATCTAAAACCAAAAACCAAAAACATACCCTATCAATGTTTAGGCTTGGTTGGATGTTTTGGAAACTCTAAAAATGTATTTGATGTGATATTTTAATCTATAAAAAAAATATTAAATTAATTTTAGAGTTGTAATTCAACCATGCATGCTGTGAAGAACTTTAAATAAATTATATAGACCCTACACCTTTATTGTAAATTAGGGTTTCACAAGGCATTCTATGAAGAACTTCTTGGTTTATTTATTACATAATTTAGCTCATTATATGAAATAATACACTTTCCAAGATATATTTCACATGTTTTATCTCAATTCTATAGGTTTATTTTCTCATGGTTATTGAGTGTTTCAGATGGTTCAGATACTACATCATTATTAGGACAAGTAATATAACCTCCTAACTACAATAAAGTTTTAATTTATTGCTAATAACATATTAAAATACTTCCTTTTTTATTAATACTAAGGGGATGTTTGGTAATAAAACCATAAATATTGAATGTGCATTAGATCTGCTACATAACACATTTCTATGCAAACGTATTATGTGAGTTATTTCTTAGTGGATGACATGGGATGATTTGTTCTATAATGCAAGGGATTGATATTAAATGGTTGGTAAAAATAACATCTAAGAGAACTTAAGTTATATTGTACCATCTAATATATATAACAAGAAAGTTATCTTGGGATTATGGTGTGATGAGTCAATATTTATACCTCTTTTGAGAACTACTTTCATCCATTAAAAAATGTACGATCTTGGGACACTCATGGTAATACCCAAAATTCATGATTGGAATGTAAATACCTATAAACCATATTATAGATGGTGTATCTAATATAGGAAAATATTATTGAGTTCATGAAATGACAAAGTGAACTCTTTTTTACTAACCTCTTGATTTCACCCTATTGTATACACAAGCCTTGGTACGCTTATGTTGGATATCTTTTATCCTTACTATCATTAAATTTTTCCTTGTTTTGGTTTATAGTAAGTAATAGATAATTAGAATGTGTATCCTAACTATCTTACATGAGAAACACCATTTTGACCTAGTTGTCATATTAATTTGATATAGTCATTTAAATATTTGTCTATTGTATGATGGAATGGATTTACCTTCCTTAATGAATGCACTTGATCCATTTTTTTGTATGCACCTTTTCATCAGAACCTCTATGGATATTAACTATGGATTATATTTCAAACCCAACCCTAAACCTTATGCTAGGTGATAAATAGAGATTGAAGTTTTTATTTTATGTTATTTTTCATATAGGTAGGGCATATAATGGGACACTATTTAAGAGATTATTTAGATAATGGAATATACATGTGGGATAGTTAAACTCAAAATCATCTTATCCTTTGATAAAATAATGTTTTCTTAGACATCCACTTGGTTTTAATATTGGATTATTAGATACCTACAATTATGTCTCAAAATAAAGGGAGACTAGGTAAGAGTTGCATTGGTATTGTTGACCTTGATGGGGGTAGAGTTAAAATTCTCAAATGCCTAAATTAATAATATAATATTGGATTATAAATCATGTTTTTTTTAAAAAATTTTAATTGTCCTAATAGTGGTGCATTTCCATAACCCCCCCCCCCCCCCTCCGCCCCTTTTTTTTCACTTATCAATATCATAAGGAACATGCGATGTTATGGTAAGAACATGGGACCATAAATTTGTATATATAAACATTTTAATGAAACATGACCCACTCTTGGGTACTCTAATTTTTTAGCTACTCCCTCCTCACCAAATGAGAACAAATGTTAGCAGGGCCTTTTTAATAATCTGTTGTTTACATGTGTTTTAGTCATTGTAATCCATGAAGCCAAAAAATTCATATAATTTGTGTATAATTTCACATTTTTCATATATACCCAGAAGGGCACTTCCTACTACAACAATTATAAAATAATAAATACATTTTCAATTATGTTTAAATTTATGACCATGCCATTTCAAATTTCTCATTTTGATATAGGTTGGGAAGATGTTGGAAAAGTTTATGCAATCATTTTTTACATATAGTGTAATTGTTGTGTTCCATGAGACTATATCATTTGAGTATTTTTTTAAAAATAGTTCTTATGCCTTGTGTATTCTTATGAATTTTGTAAAAATGTCTGCCATTAAAATTTCAATAATAACATCTAATTTTAGTTATGGTATGATGGATGGCATTCTAACTTCCAAAGGTCCTATTTTTACATATGCTCAAGGGATGTTAAAAATAGTTATATATAAATGTGTAAAGAGGCATCTAAGAGTGAATTAACAATATATTTATTATCAAAAACATCATCATATCACTTATATATTTATTTTCAATATATGTTATTTCTCATTTAATCACATAACACCATTTTTAGTGGTGTAAGTTCAACAATTATTTTCTATTTATTTAAAAGGTTTTATTAAAATGTACTTATTTTTAACTATATATGGGTGGAGATGAAATAATATCACATTTATATGGGATATACATTTACCATGATCATATAATTTTTATTTGCATTTTTTTGAATTTTTTACGTTAATGTTATTTTTTTTAACGTAGGATTCTATTTACCAATTAGTCACCACACTTGAAAAAACTGGAAAAGTGGGTAATTTTATCTTTTGTAACCTCTAATATTTATTTAATTAATTTTTTATTAATATAATCCCACATTTAACTAGTGTGGGTATCACCCTGAACACATCAAGAATTCTGGGTCATCCCCTAACTAGAAAAAGATGGAAAAGTAAAAAAATCACAAGGAGAATAAAAAAAGACCCAAATGAGAGAGGTAGAAAAAGTGAAAGAGAATAATGGGACAAAACAAGGTAAGAATAATAAATAAAAGGCAACAACCACATTTGACTGGAATGGGAACCAGTCAATTTTGGCTAGACTGAAAACTAGCCTAGGCTAATAGAGAGAGCCCTGAGTCTTAGAGAACAATAGAGTATTGAGCAAGAGTAAAGGAAATTAACAAATCAGATCATAAAATATTCCTAGGTACAATAGGGAATGGGTCCCAAGAGCCCAAACCAGGGCCAAAAACCAAGAAAAAGAGGATGGAATTAGTAAGAACCCCATTAGGATCCAAAGCCTTCACCAACCCACCAAGGGTCAATCTATACAAAAATCAAACTCAACAGTAACAACATTAATTATCCAATAATATAAAAACATAATTTTAAAATTAAAAAAATGATTAGCTACATAATAGTCAAGGATCATTATGTTGGTGTAAGAAAATGTATCACTAGGGAGCCAAATTTTTCCCTTTTGTCCAATATATCAAGGATATTTAAGTGATTCCTTCCAAATTTTTAATTATAATTTTTATCTCCTTAATTGGTGTATAAAAATCTACATAACATTTCTTTCCAAAAAATTTGGGGATAAGTGTTATGACACTATCCAGACTTGTTATGCATTTGATGAAGGAATTCTTATCCATGATAGATAGAACTATGTCAAAACCAAGATTTTTAGAAGACCACTCCATCTTGCACTTATTCTCATAATTGGAACTCATCCCTATATCATCTTGAGGTAGTGTAGATCTCATGCCCTCTAGATTATTACTTTTTCAAGGGATTTAGTTTTAGAGAAAAGAGATAAATGGACTTCCAATTTTTGCTTCCTTACCTCGTTGGGTCCATAGGATAATTCTCCTTTATCCTTAAAATTCATAGTACATCCAATCTCTTTGTTTTTATTCCAAAAATCTTTCTCTCCTTCCACCATACCCTACAGGGTAGATGCCTCAGTAAAGGAAAGATATTTTCCAAGTGTTAGGGCCATAATGTCATCAATATTAGCGGTATTAACCTACTGAAAGTATTAGTTTTTTTCTCCAAATGTATGACCAAAGATATAACACCTTGAGTAGAATTCATCAAATCTTTCATATATAATGATTTGCATCTAAATTCTAAATTTTTATTTCAACTTAATAGACTTGGGTAAGACTATTTCTGCATCAACATTGACACATATTCTAGAAAAAACAAGCCTGCATATTTTTCTGGTTACTGAATCAATTACTACAATGGAACTAATAGAATTGAAAATCCCCATTAGGATGTTGTTATTTTAGTATTCCAGTGGGAGTGTTGGAATTCTAATACAAAGAGGGATGGTGTTGGGAAACTCCTTAAATGGGTCAAAACCATACTTCCATTTTTTCCACATCAAGATAGATTTACCTAATGTCTTGAGCCCTTGTTCTAGAATCCAATCACATTCCTCTTGGTTAAATAAGGAGAAAAATAAGAATCAAGGTAAATTTCAGTTCCCCATATATAAATAAACTTGTGTTTTTTTGGTGAATCTCTAAGTATGTGTTTTGTAAATCTAGAAAAAGTTAATAGATGGTGTTTAGGTGAGAAGGCAAATGGACAGGTGAATCATAATAGGGTGTAGAATCCAAATGGGTATGTAACTATATAGAAAACCTACAAACACTTATTTCATCCCTTTCATACTATTGAAATTTACCATTCTGAGTATATATGGGTGGATGCCTATTTACATATAAGGGTGAATAAGCTCATATTAACTTTTGATTGAGTGGCAAATTATATTTATATGCATGAAATTTATTTTAAATAGTAGGAGAGTTGACCTAGAAAAATAACCTACACCTACATAATTTAGGTGAATCCACGTTATTCACCATCCCCTAAACTAGCCAAATTCCAATTTATAAAATTGAATTATTCATGAATTAATGAATAATAACCACTAAAATTTACCTATGTAGGAAGTCATTGGGAATGGCTACAATCTATAGGCTTCTTATACGAGACTACATTCTTCTAGCTCATTCTCTTATAACATCAATATTTGCTAGATAGATACTTTAATATTTCTTATGAGATTGTTATGGTATTCTTATTCCACATGATCTACTTTCATAACCAAAATTTCTAATATGGATTATTTGTTAGCAGTAGACGGGATGAATTTGTTAAATCTTTCTTTTTCACCCTTATCTCTTCTGACCACTTCAACACAAGAAAGACCATATTCCTTTGCAAAAAACAAGTTTCTTTGAGAAAAATGAACATATGTACCCATATAGAGATAGGGTTCCCCAAATATAGATAGATATATAAGCCTGTCAGGGGCCCTATTAATGTGTGTGTGTGTGTGTGTGTGTGTGTGTGTGTGTGTGTGTGTGTGTGTGTGTGTGTGTGTGTGTGTGTGTGTGTGTGTGTGTGTGTGTGTGTGTGTGTGTGTGTGTGTGTGACCGTTCCCCTATCTCTATGTCTCCCCCATATAGAGATAGGGGAACAATGGCCTCACCAAAAGTGTGAGAGATGTTCTCCTATTACATCCATCACCATCTTCCTTATCTTCCCTTGCAACTCCCTCTCCCTTAACCATTATTTAATGAATTTAATAACATTGTTGATTAAAATTTTATAATCTTCATCATTTTTTTATAGATATAAATAATGGGAGATCTAGAGTAATATTTCATATTATTTCCATGTTATGAAAAAAATACCCTAAGATTTAGTAGATAGTAGGTAGATTAAAATTTAATTATTATTAATTGTGCAAAAAACATAGTTACTTAGCTATATAAGTTGATTTTAGAATGAAGTTTGTATTCCTAAGATGCTTATTTTAAATAATATTAATAATGGACCCTCTCCTAACTAATACATAATGGAAAAGTAAACTAAATAATTCATTGAGGATACCATAATGTGAATTGGGAGACCATAGACATAAAAATAAAAAATACAAGGGATAATAACATATTTTCCAATATTAGAGGGATCATATGACACAAATAATGTCATGGTTCAAACAAATGATGTTTTAGATTGTTGAAACCTTAGTAAGAAATCATTTAAGGAAAAAATATAAAAATATGTCTCAAATTGAGAGGTATATGTTTATCATTTATATTTAATGGTTCATCTAGGAAAATAACATATCTTCATTTGAATATTCAGATGACCATGTACTGATCCCTACTCTAGGGACAAATGAATACTTTTAATGAAATCATATATTTCACTTGTAAAAGTGTATAAATAGGAAATTAAAGAAGCGTTAAAATGTTGGTATCCATAAATTGAAGTATGGAATTTATATATAATAAGTATACCATAAGGAAACTTAAAGTATTATTATAATTAACAATATAAAATTTATATATGGTATTATTAATTATTAAGTGATATTTTTAGGAATATCCAGTTTAATTTTGTATCAATGCTAAATAAAAGGCATATATCACTTATTATAGCTTATAAAATTTTGTGGATTTGCTTATCTATTTTCTCATACTATATTCTTATAATATTCATATTTTTGAAATGTAGGCTAAAGGTAAGCTTCAATCCTAGCTTTTCATGGGCTTAATTTTCTTATTTTTGAATTATCTACTTTTAGAATAAATTTTTATGTCACATAGGCTATTTATAGAATGATTCCAATGACTATGCATTCCAATTGCATTCATGACCTTATTATGATTTTAACTCATCCAACATTATGCCACATGTAAGCTTTAATCATATATTTTTGAGAGGTTGATTATAGTATTTTCCTATTACATTTTTTGATAGTTGTGTTTGTGTCATGTAAGTTATTAGAAGATCAAATCCTAAAAGCATACAACCTAATGATATGAAGGGTCATGTTATTCCCTCTATGACTAGACTAGAAAATCCTAACATGAGAGATCTATAAAGCATTCAATCCCATATCACTCTCTAGATTTGGAAAACATTGAAAATCCTAGTATGTCACTTCTATCGAGCATGCCAGCACATGGTATGATTATACAAAAATTAAGGAACAACCCTTTATGTGTTGGATATATCTTAATTCACCTTGTAACAAGACAACATGTTTCCTTAAGGAGTCTCATAGAATCACAATCAAAACTATTAAGGCTCCTACTATATACTTATGCATATATTTAAGGTAGATAAAAACTACTTAAACAAATTCAACCTGGGAGATGACCTTATTATAAAATACAATGCTTGATACACTTAAACATGTATTTTTTCAAAAATATTAAAGTAAAATTAATTTTGCAAATCATTTTTTTAAGTAGTACACATTTTAGGATTTGCAGTTTTTACTTTTATAATTCATGTAATATTTTTTTATATTTTAGAGTTTATAATATTCCTAACATCTTACCTTTTTCTTAGTCTAAATATTTTTATTTCATACCTAATGTTTACAAAAATATATTCATATTGCATAATTTTTATTTTTATTTTGTCTAGTTTCCTAACAAATTAGAATTCATGTTTTACATGTAATAAATAAATGTCACATCATGTAATGTACCTATAGGGAAACCTATTTCAACCCCTAAGACTAAAAAAATATATCTGGGGAGCAGAAAGAGAGAAAGATGTTAAATCCTACTATCCTTAGAAGGAAATGCCTTGAAGAATGAAATGGGGTCAAAATTCACCTAATTTTTGTTTCATCATGTAGAACGTCTATTTGGAAATATCATCTGAGTGGATTGGACAAAATATACATATTTTAAGAAAGATGAACTCTTTGAATATGTCATAATAGAGTTTGAAAATCATGGTTTGTATAAGAATGTCATAATGGATAATGTATGGAAATATATTCATTTAAAAATAGACAAATTAAGACCGAAGCTAAAAAATAACATAAGATACCCTCAACTAGTTTAGATCATAGATCAAGTGACATGGGTTGAGCTTATTAAAGATTCCAAATTCAAGGTGAAGACCCATAAGAATTAAAAATATAGGCAATTTTCATGATAATGAGGCAAAATATTCCTTGTAGGTACAACAAAGGCAACCGAAGCTAGGTTGTTAAGTATTAGGTCCAATAAATTGAGGTCTGTCGGGTAAAATAACATCTACGATAACTTGGAAAGTAAATAGTCTTACTATTTTCATCTTATTTTTAGAAGAACTAAACACATTATTAATGAAGCATTTGAAATAGCCATGAATTTTATTTTTTTTCCTAATATTAATTTGTATTTTGATTTAACATTTTATTTGGATGGGATGTTTTGAGCCTTCTATGTTTATTATTTTCAGTTGAGAGTAAAAATATATCCTGATTAATCCATTAGTGTGAATTAAACCATCAAATTTTAAATAATGTCAAATTTGAAAAAACATTAACACAATTATATCAAAAATCATGTTTAATTATAGTCA
>JARHVA010003568.1:1527500-1555000 GCA_037957365.1 Torreya grandis
CATATAGACCACATTTAATGACCTATTTTGCAAGATTTTAAGTGTTTTGTGGGGTTTTGAATAGTTAAACTCTTAAAAACTATTGGAGAGGGTGTTTTGGGATGTATTAAATCTCTCCAATCTTAAATATTTATACCATATACCCTAGATATACTTAAATAAACCTAGTTTTTTAAGACAGTCTTAAATAGGCTTAAAAAGCATCTAGGTTTTAAAACCATTTCATGGTTATCACACATTCATAGGGCATCAAGACGTTAAATTTGGCATGGAGGTTTGCGATAATATGATAAATGTGAATCAACACTTTTTGGTGGTTTCACTCATGTGAGAGATGTTTGTAGTAGAAACCCAGTCTTCTAAGAAAGGAGGCCTAATTAGGGAAAAAGAACAATAGAAAAGAGATACTTCCACTCACTCTCAGTAATTTAAATTTCTCAACCAATTATAAATCAACATTGGGTACTTAAATATGTATTTATTTTCCCAATAATTTATATAAAACGTCCTATATAGGGGGGTTTATAGGTTTTTAGGGCAACAAGGATTTGAGGCCAAATGAGAGTAAAATGTGCAAGATGGAGTCTTAGAAGTTGTTTGATAAATCAAAATGAATTGATTTATGTCTGATAAAGTATTTTAATTAATATAATGGAGAGATAGATAGTTCATTGATGAAGTTGCAATAAAATTTTGAGCAATTTGGACAAGGCTAGGTGTAGTAGACCAAGGTGTTTCTTGACACCCAAGGAGTTATGTGAGATTACTTCTAAAATGTCAGAGTAACAGAGCTTTAAAATGCATGATACATGTCAAAGATAAGGTATAAATGTATTCATCATGATTTGATGATGAAAAGGTCTATTTGTCACTTCTTATATGCAAAAAGGGGTAATTTTGAAGAAGATGACCAAGGTGTCAAGCAAGTAATCTAACTCCTATGCCACTTGGATGATGAAGCATATTTAGAAGAGAGACATATGTCCTTCGAAACCTGTCAATATTGTTCTCTAAATCCCTTTTTATTTTTAACTCATGTGGACCCTTGATAATCTCCCTCCTCTATGCCACTCTCTCTTCCTTATTTCTCTATATAAGATGCCTCTTTTGGCATTGTATGACATACAAACTTAGTATGGTGAAGCCCTACTAAATTAACTACTAATTTTTCCTTTGAATAAATATTTCAAACTAGTTTAGTTTCTCAAATTCTTGCATAAGTGTCAAGTAGCCTCTTTTGGATGGTAAGTGATAATTATCTCTCCTTGTATCCATCTCACTCTTTCATGCTTTGTTTAAGTAACTTGGCTTTTAATAAGTCTCATGATGTGTAAATGTTTTTTTTTGTGTCTTCAAGTGTGAATAAGACTACTAATGTCTATGATAAGACCTAATATTCATCTACCTTCAGAAATATATTGCATTCTACCTTCATATTGAAACACTTTTATTAGGAGAAGTCTGGGTTTTGAGATCAATTTTCAAAATTGTCTTTCATAGTGTAGGTTCAAGTAGGATTATGGAATTCATATTGGTGAATCACCTCTATTATATTAGTGTTTAATCTCATTCTATCCCTTTTCCTTCAAATCAAGTAGATTAGTGGTTAGTTATAGGTGTTGTGCATGGGAGCTAGCCCATAATATAGAGACTCGCCTATAATAATTCTTACCCATAACATATGAGGTGTTTAAATGTTATTTCAAATTTAGAAAGGCTGGAGTAGCCATACTTAGGGTGCAAATTTGGTTGATAACAAGAACTGTTCATAGGATATTGTTTAATATTTAAATATTTTTAGTATAGGTTAACATAGTGTGCAACCATATTCTCTATGTCTCCTTTTATCCATATTTATGTTCTATTTATTGGTTACCATCCATTTATATCCATTGCATCTTCTTATATTAGGCCTATCAATAATATTTATTATCATTCTAGTTATTGCCTTTCTATCTAAATATTTCATTTCCTTATTCACATTTTTTATCAATTTATTCACTTTCATCTTTCATTCCACGTTTTTTAACATGCATATAGATATGGGGTATCTTCCATTTATTATTATGGTCATTAAATGCATCACCCATCATCCCTGAGCTCTAGATGTTATGTAATCACGGTGCCATTTATTACAACTATTGCCCATTGTCCTTGGTCTCTAAAATACTATTTATTCATGGTGAAATATATTAAAATTATTATCAAAATACAAATCCATTATTTATATGATTATTTATGCATTGAAGATGTTAATCTTAATTCATTCCTGATCTTGTTAAGCACTTCATACTCACTAGATTAGTTTGTATCCAATTATCTTTGCACATATCACATTGGAGATTTTATGCAAGTGCATAGATTTAGAAATTTATTCATGGGGTATTTTTCTAACTACAACATTTTAGTTGATTTTTGGATGTACACTTTCACTATAAATGGTTTGAAGAGACATTGGAATAATTATCATGTAGAAGTTGTAACACTGGCTACAAGAAATCAACCATCTTTATTAAGTTATGTGTTTAGATTTTAGTGTCAAGGTATTAATAGGCACTACTTTTTTTAGTTTTAGTAAATTTTTAATGAGCTTAGAATTTTATATAGTTGGCATTATGATATATATGTCTTGTTTGGTAATGCCCATCATTTGTAAATTTTGTATTAGAAATTTGAGAAGGCTTAATTATTTGAGTCATATGTTATTAGAGTCTATCAATAAATGTATGTAAAAAGAGTTACAAATTGATTTAAAAAATTAAAATCCTTGTAATGGATTCATTATCAATAGAAAATGAGATCGAAATTATTTCACATTGATGGAGGGAAGTTATACAAATAACTGCAATGTGGAAATTTTCAAGCCTCCGAGACAAATCTATTGAGTCAGAAACAAACCTAAAGGATGTTGGAGTCATTAGAGGAATGAGGTTTTCAAATCCTCTTGTCAGTCACCAATGATGGGAGTAATTTGTTTTGGTGGCATATATTTTAGTTGTATGGTAGTTGCATTTTTTTCAGTGTTTTTTTTTAATAAGAATAGAGGTTCATTCTTGTTTACTTACATATGTGACCTATTAATATGTAATCCCCTAATGTAAAAACATATTAGAATACTAATAAAGAATTAATGTAGCACTCATGGAACTTGAAAAGGTTAGTGCTAATCTACAAACCTACATGAGGTGAATAGGTTGAAGGGCCCCTATTCATATCTAGGTTTTGGGTAAACCTATTTAAAACCGTGGAAGGATAATGAAGAGTGAATTTTGATTTTGATCAAGATCATGAGGTCAAATTTGTTGGAAGCACATTATAGTTTGAGAATGAGACGTGTTTTACCACGTAAAAACTAAGGGAGGGAATTCTAGAAAAAAATAATATTCACATGGTTAGTTGTAATTTAACATATGGTAAATAGTTAGTAAGTTATATTATTATTTGTGAGTTAGTTATATATGTTTGTAATAATAATATATCACATATATATTTTAGATTAGTTGTTGAGATATTTTATGGGATATGTTTCACCCTATTTAGAGGGAAGAGATGTCACATATATTTTTTTTTCATGAAGCATTTTGTAATAGAGTATAATATTACAGTGTGTGTTTAAATATTACCTCTATGTATTTGTGTTGATCTATCATATCTTATCTCATACACTTATCAAATCCACAATTATGATTGGGGCATGAACATTAAACATGACTCTCTTTAAAATCATGCATTTTATTCTACATTGATAAAATTTAAGAGAAAATATACTATAAAACATACATTCATGATGTGGGCATGAAACATTTCATTCCATTTAGATAATTCAAAGTTTTACATGGAAATAATTTGAGAGAAACTATAAAATTGAATCTATGAGCCATGCCATATATAGTGGTTGAATTAGATTCCTTTGAGAAAAACTTACTTGATGGATCCATATTTACCTGAGTAGTTATTTGGGTCAGTACATTATGTACTTATCCCCACATTTATGAGGGTTGGGACATGTTGTCTTTATAACCCAATAGCCTAAAATGTTACAAATCTCCATTTGAAAGTAAGGAAACAGAAGTTTATATATTTATTCAACAAGGAAGCATCATATCCAAAAAGTGGAAAACATGCTTTTCACCAACACACAAGTGTACTCTTACTTTTTCTCTTTTAAATTTATAAAATACAACTTTAGATTAATTTTTTTCAATCTATGGACATTTAATACACATGATTTTAGGTTTTTTCATTGAGTAACCCACATAATTGGAGCTTCATACCAAATATAAAGTGTGTTATACACACTCAAGTACATTTCATTTGATTAGTATAGTAATTACAATATTATAATAAAAGAGGGAATTGTTTTGATACTAAACTATTGTATTAAGTACTTGCCAATGAAAATATTGACACACATTTACTACACATGATTTGAGCGCATAGATAAGGTCTTAACCTTCTATGCTCTCACACTCACATGATATCTTATACACATACATGAACTTTACTATTTTTTTAAAACTTACTGAATATCCTCCATAAACATCTCAAGACCTTCATTTCAGTCCACATGTGTAACAGTTAGTTTTGTTAGTTTGGGTCAATATTGTCAATTGATATTGACTCAATCTAGTAAGAACCAAACTTCTCTTAGAAATAATGTATATTTAAAATAAAATGTTTCCTAGGGTTAGCCCATTTTCATAACATGCTGGTGAGGTTTCATTTAAAATGGACTTAATATTTTTCTAGAACACATATATACACTATTTTGCATTGAGAAAATATGCCTTATTCTTATAAATTAGGAATTTATCACTAGGAGTAATCACAAGCCAATTCTAAAGCATACTAAATAGAAGTGAAAGAACACATTATCAAGTATCAAATCCAAATAATTATCTACATTCATATAGATAAGGAGCACACTTAAACAAATAACTAGGTGGGAGAACTACTTATGTCTCTATTTCCATCTTAGAGTATTCAATAAGTAGGAAAAAATTAATCATAAAATGAGGGTGATTGGGTTCAACTAATCCAAATACACTTCCCCAATTCGTGCAGGTTTCTAGAAATCCCAAATACACCTAGAGTTTGAAGGCAAAGGTGATTTTTTAATACATTTCTATGAATCATCAAGGTTCGAGATTGTAAATACAAAGAACACAACGATAGTAAAAGGTAATTGTATGGTCATAATCCCTCATTTCTACATAGGTTAGTACAGACCATCCCAAGTTAGTATTAACTATATATACTAACATAGATTGACATAATATACCCTTTGTAGGTAGAGATATAGTTCCTAAACCAAAAACATCACATTCCTATTTTTATCTGATATCCATTTTTTGAATATAATCACATTTTTATAGTGAAATTGAAAACCTAATTACTCATTAATTTATTGTGCTTAGTATATTTATCATACGACACTTATTAAATCATCATAAATAGTTTCACTATTTTACATTCACATTTATTATTTAATGATATGTCTTAATATCTAAATTACATTTGAAGTTTATATCCTATTGCAGTTTCTAAAACCAAAGTATAGTAGAATAATACATAAAAACTATTTACAAAAACTGCATTTTGTAGTGATGAATAATCCAATATACCTCCTAATTCTATGGTTACATATTCAAACCTTATTGAGAAACACAAAATAATAAGTAAACAAATTTTCTATGCATAAAAATATATTTCTTCAAATTCACCAGAACATTTTCATCTCATAACTTCTCTATCACTATGCCTAAATGTCATCATTGTTTTTCCTATATTCTAATTAAAATCAGAATGTCATCAAGATGCATGAAAATATACTTACTAATGGAGAAATATATTCACTCATAAATATCATGAATTTAATTGGTGCATTGGTTAATGTAGATGACATATCCAACTAATCATATAACCATTCTTATGTATTTAAGTTGTTTTCCATTTAACACCATCCCTTATGAAAAAATAGTAATATCAACTCTTATTATTAATTTTTGTGAAGTATCTCACTATTATAAATACATACATAAAATTTTGCAAGTGCAGATATGTCATTCTATGCTTTATGGTTATTGTGATAATGAATCTAGAATCAACACACATTCTACTTTCACCATGCCTATTAGAACTGAAACTATAAGTATTGGACATGGGCTCAAAATTTATATGATCGACCATTTATCCATTAGTCCTTTAAATTATCTTTTCACCTATGCATTATGTTTTAGAGCCAACCTATGTCCATCTTTATTTAGTAAACTCGACCATATAATCAAATGTATGCAATGACTTATGATTTTCAATGGTAGTAATCAATATGGTAGAGACAATCTCCTAAAACTCAATCAATATCTCATTTAATTCATGCATAAGTATTTATTATGATGTTGTGCTTGAATTTACTCATGATCACTTAGAAACTAATGCATAACATACACTCTGATTTTTCACACTCTGATTTTTCACCTCTATCAAGATATCTTTTTCTAAAATCATCAAGACCTTTGGACTCTTTCACATCCATGCACTTACCCTTCAATGGATTTAATGCATGTGTTACTTTATCTTTACATAATGTGTATGTATTTCCATGACCATAATTTTACACCTCGTGGTCAAACTACGAAGGACTTTTAAGAGAAATATGAAAACCTTTCATTGGTGTTATGTCACATATTACTTCATCTTTATATTTACTAATCTTAAAACTTACTAGATATTGTTCATTCACCAAAAACTAATGTATTTTAAATAACCTCTAAACCTTATATGGATTAGGATGAAAAAAAAAAATTCAAACCCAGTCTATTTACTATTTATTGAAAAAATAAATTATCAAGACTAATACTATTAAAAATTTATCCTCTTATGTGTCTTCTAAAATTGATCTTCAATTTCTTCATCCTCTTGCATGTCATGATATTCAGATGCTTCTTATGTGAATTCAATATCAAAGTAATCATTTACACCCATAACACATCAAAATTGCATTATCTCCATAACCTCCATTTAGTCTTGCATATCTCTCATAAATCTAATGAGATATTTAAGTCTTAATGTTTCAACCACACTTACCCTTCTATAGCGTAAGCCTTTTATATGTGTAATTTCCTTAGAAATATATATCTTGTACAAAATAATGCTTTCAACATATAAAATTATCCACTTTACTTACACCTTATCCATGAAATTCTCATTAAAAACTGTCTATAGCTACATTCTAACAACACTTGTAAATGCAAAAAGAAAAAAATAACCAACAAGAACTAAAATAATGCTCTAATTTCAAATGATGGAAACATGGATAGGGGTATTAATTAATATATTCATTATAACACATTTCCACCTTCATATTATAAAGTGGAATATGCAATAAAATACATCAAAATAATTCACATCTTCCATACACATCTCTAGACCTTCATTTCAGTCCACCTGTATAAAGGTTAGTTTTGTTAGTTTTGATCAATATTGTCACTCGATATTGAATCAATCTAGTCAAAACCAACCCATTCCCAAGAATAATTTATATTTAAAATAAAATGTTTCGTCAAGGTTGGTCCATTTTCATAACGTGTCGATGACATGAGAAATCACCCAATTGGATTCATTTTTAGATAAATAGAGATCTCATTTGAAAGGGACTTGTAAATTATTTGGAACACATCTATACATTATTTTTCATTGAGAAAATATGCCTTTTTCTTATAAATTAGGAATTTATCACTAGGAGTAATCACAAGCCAAGTCTAAAACATACTAAAGATAAGTGGAAGAACACATTCTCAAGTATCAAATCCAAATCATTATCTACATGAATATATAAAAGGAACACACTTGAACAAACACATTAAGTAGGGGAACTACTTATGTCACTATTTCCTTCCTCAAAGTATTCAATAAGTAGGAAATAATCAATCATTAAATGAGGGTGATTTGGGTCAACTAATCCACATACAGTTCCCCAATTTGCGCAGGTTTATAGCCATCATGAGCACGCCTAGGTTTTGAAGGCAAAGGTGATTTTTTCTTTATTTTTTTGCATCATAAAGGTTCATGATCATAGATATACAGAAAAAAAGGGTAGTAAAAGGTAGTTGTATGGTCACAATCCCTCATTTTCACATAGGTCAGTACTGACCATCCCAAGTTAGTATCAACTATATATATTAACCCAAATCAATAGAATATACCCTATGTAGGTAGAGATACAAATACTAAACCAAAATAATCACATGCCCACTGTTATCTAATATCAATTTTTTTGAATAAAATCACATTTATATAGTGAAATTGAAAAACTATGTACTCATTGTTTTGTTTTGCTTATTTATCATATACCACTTATCAAATCATCACAAAAAAATTCACTATTTTACATTCAGATGTATTATTCAATGCTATATCTTAATTACATTTCTATTTTATATCCTATAAGGGTTTATAAAACCAAATTATGGTATAAAAATACATGAAAACTATGTGCAAAAAATGTTTTTTACAGTGATGGCCAATACAATAGCTCCTACTTCTCTAGATACATATTCACACCTTATTGAGGAACAAAAAATAATAAGTATACAAATTGTCTATGCATAAAATTATATTTCTTGAAATTCACAAGAACTTTTTGATTTCGTAATTTCTCTAGCATGATGCCTAAATGTCACGATTATTCTTCCTCTATTCTAATTAAAAATCAGAATATCATCAAGATGCATGAAAATAGACTTACCTAAAGATGGATAAATAAATTCACTCATCAATATCATGAATTTAATTGGAGCATTGATTAACTCAAATGACATATCCAACCAATCATATAACCCTTCTTATGTCTTGAAGTTATTTTCCATTCATCACCATCCCTTATGACAACATAGTAATATCAACTCTTCATGTTAGTTTTTGTGAAGCATCTTGCTACAATCAAGACATACATAGAATGATCCAAGAATGGATACGTAAATCTATTCTTTATGGTTATTATGCTAATGGCTATAGAATAAATGCACATTAACCATGCCTATTAGCGCTAAAACTATTGGTACTAGATGTTAGTGTAACTATTTTTATATTATATTTTTTGTCATAACTAGTAGTTAAGTGCTAGTTAGTTATAGTGTTTGGCTTGATATGGTTGGTTTAACCACCATTTATTCATTGTATAAATACACCTCCTGCATCTGATTAAAGCTATCAAAAGCATTTTATCCTTCAAGTTGGTATTAGAGTGGCATACATTAAACCCTAATCATGTAAGGTATAAGAAGTTGTATAGCAATTGCTTAGGGAAGACTTGATGCATAATAAAATGAAATCATGAAGCCATGGACCTGAGATATGTATAGTGATGTAATGGAGAAAGTAGTCTATTGGAAGATGACTAAGCCTTCCAAATCAGAGTGATAATGCCTAAGGAAAGTATAGAGTGAATGCTATTGGAAAGTACTAACCTAAAATGAAGAGCTATCAGAATATACAAAGATCATAAGTCTAGGGCATGGAAATCATGCCTGGAGAGAAGTTGAAAGATCAAAACATCTACAACAAAGATGAAAGAAGTAGATGTGTTGAAAAATATAAGTGTAGAAGATAAAATGTTTCATTTGCTTGATCAACATAGTTAGAAGTTGAGTGATGAAGGATAAGGCAAGGGATGAACCTGCCTGATCAAAGCATTTTAGCACAACTGATTGATGCCTAAGATAAAGTTGAAGTTAGAACATTGAAAGTCTGATCAAATAATTCCATTTGCTTATTTCATTGGCTCATTATAATCATTATAAAAAACCACCAAGATCATAACATGAATCATGGATGAAGATGCTAGAATCCAAAGGTTTCAATCTACTATAAAAGCTCATAACATGAAGCACTAAATACTAGTCAATGCCTATAGAAGTACACTAAGCATGGAAGTCATATAAAATGCAAGGAGTGTGGTAGTCTAATTGACACACGACATAAGAATAAGACTAGGAAAAAAACATGTAAGGTACACTTTTTTATACAAAATTTTGAAGCATCAAATACTATGTTAATTGATTTTTTTTGTATAAATAAAGTAAAACTTAAAAAAAATGTATGCTCCTCTTATCTGATGCCCAACTCCTCAAAGGGGAAA
The DNA here is from genome assembly GCA_037957365.1 of Torreya grandis. Lineage (NCBI taxonomy): Eukaryota > Viridiplantae > Streptophyta > Pinopsida > Cupressales > Taxaceae > Torreya > Torreya grandis. The sequence goes on from JARHVA010003568.1 coordinate 1,537,639, forward strand.
TTTTTTTTTCATATAAGATGTGGATATGAATGATTCTTAAATTTTAAGAATTATGGGGATCATCATTGGTGTGGTGACCCATCCTAGCAAAGTTGATGAGCAAACAAAATATGGCAAGTCAAATGCAAAAGCCTTGATGTTGATCACACTCAGTTTGACTGATGAGGTTCAACCTAATGTTCAAGATGTGTCAACATCAAAAGAGGCTTGGGATATTTCATCCATCATACACAAGTCAAATAATCAGATGAAGATAATACATTTCTAGTCCAAGCTTCATACTCTTAGTGTGAAAGATGATGAGAAAGTTGAGGAATTATTATGGTAGCTAGGAAAACTTAGAGTAGAATTAATTACACTCAAATAAAAGATTGAGGACAAGTTGTTGGTTCTAATCACTTTGAGATCTATGCCCTCTCAATTTCATACGTTTTTCATGACATTAAACATCATAAATCAAGTAGTTTCTTTCAAAGAACTAGTGAATTTTATTCAACAAGAAGAAGCCATCTAATCAGTACAAGAAGAGTTTGAGGATAAAGCTCTAATTTTTAAGCAATGTTGTTCAAAGTTCTTAAAAGGACCACCATAGTAGATACAATAACAACAAAAAAACTGAAAATGAAAAAACATGGTGTCATATTTTCCATGCCAATATACATGATACTAAAAGATGCTTGTATAATGCCTTGACACAAGGTTCATCTAGTCAAGAGGACATATCTAGTAGGGATGATTCACATAAATCCAAAATATGTCTTCAATGATAGAACTAGTGTAGACATGTCATGGCTTAACATCAATAGGATGATGAATCTAAATAGGAGGTACCCATAAAATTAGAATGCATTGATCCATATAAGGATGCAGTTTTGATTTCCCAAACCTTGTTTCACACAAGCAAGGTTTGGTTGATTTACATTGGCACTGTCAAGCATATGATAGGATACAAAGAACTTTTTGATTCACTGATGACTCAACCGACTGGAGATTGAATTAAAATTATAGATTATAGAGAGTATGTCTCTAAAGTAATTATCACTATGATCATTACTTTTGGGACACAAACCTATACTCTCATAAAGGTATTGTATGTCCCTAGCTTGAAAAATAATCTATTGTTTGTAAGTTATCTCTTGAATCATAAGGTTATGGTAGAGTTCATGATCAATAATGGCATAAAATTTATCTCCTCTCATGGGATGGTAAAGTCATTGCTAGACCTTTTTTAAAAGATTGATTATTTGCCCTAGATGTAGTTTTATCCAATGCTATTTCTCCCTACCTCTAAAGTGGAATCTATAGCATTGTGGAATTATTGATATGGGCACCTTTATGCTAGTTCTTTATTCCAGATCAACTATAATCTCATGGTCTATGGACTTCCTCAATTGTCTCATTTTTTTCTTATATGCCCTAGATGCTTATCTATCAAAAAACATAGTATTCCATTCAATTCAAGTTCTTCACAAGCCAAGTATTGTCTCAATGTGGTACATACCAATATGTACCGAGCCTTGCCTACTTTTTTCAAAGGATTCAAATACTTTTAGTTGTTTTTTATGAATTATATCATAAGACATGGGTGTTATTTCTCAATAATAAAAGTGAAACCTTAATTAATTTTAAGGTCCTCTACCATCTTGTTGTCACCCAGTCAAGGAGGCCTCTTTGACTCCTCCACTTAGATTGACCGGGGGGGGGGGGGGGAATTCACATAAAATGAATTATTGGAATTTTTGAAGCAACACAACATCAAATAACATGTAAATAATCCCTATATTCCATAATAGAATGGAATAATAGAGAGATGCAATTGTTTAGTCATGGAGATGACTCATTGCATGTTTTTCACTATGAAGTTAGATGTACCATTTTAGGTAGAAGCATTTTAGATAGATGTATATTTTCTCAATAGGACACCTACAATGATCTTGTAAGACAAGATGCTAGAAGAGGTATGGAGTGGTCATACAAATTTGACCTCTTATCTTAGAGTATTTAGGTGTACATATTATATGTATGTCCTTACTAAAAAAAGGAAGAAGATCAAATAAAAGACACTCTAGTGCCTTCTATTGGGGTATAGTACTTCCTCAAAATCATATCATCTTATGGATCTAAAGATAAAGAAGATATATGAAAGTTGAGATGTGGTTTCTGATGAGTCACAATTTTACTCATTGTCACAGAAGGAGCCAAAACATAACACCTTTCATAGATTGTTCCCATAATTAGATGATGAGAATGAAGAATATTCTCACAAAGAAGGTGAACTATAAGGATAATTGTTTGTTGATCTGGGAAATTTGGAATATAATTCTTCATCAAATTATCAATAACATCGATGTCTAAAAAGGGTAGAAACCACCATTAGGGAATAAAACCTAAATTCTAATCTAGATACTTCATCAAGAGTTCAAACTAGAAGATAGGTGAGATATGAAGTTAATCTCACATTAATGAGTTTAGTAGTTGACAACACCAAACCAAAAATAGTTTGAGAAAGTTTACATCAACCTAAGTGGAAGAAGGCCATGGATGTTGAATATGATGCCCTAATAAAAATAAGACATTGAAACTTGTTGATATTGTTATAGCAAAGAAATCCATTGGTTGTAAGTGTATTTTTAGGACAAAGTACAAGGTAGATGGATCCATCGACAAATATAAAGCATGACTTGTTGTAAAGGGATATGCTTAATAAGAAGGAATAGATTATCAGGAGATGTTTTCACCCAATACTAAAATTAAGACCATTAGATTTCTTTTTGTAGCATCAGTACAAAAGGGATGACAGTTTCAGTAGATATACATGAAACCACATTCTTGAATGGTGATCTCAAAGAAAAAGTGTACATGACCCAGCCAAAAGGCCTCATTGACGAACATCAACCATAAAAGGTATGCCATCTAATTAAGTCACTTTATGGACTCAAAAAGTCACCAAGGGGATGGTACATTAAGATTGATGATTATCTATTATAATTTAGATTGATTTGTGTCCCCTTAGATAAAAATTTATATATCAAGAAAGTAGGCACATAGATTATTATTTTGGTTTTGTATGTGGACAATCTTGTGATCACATGAAGTTTAGAAGAATTTGTTGAATAAGTAAATAATGACTTGAATAAATACTTTGATATGAAAAACTTGGGGATACTTCATTATTGTCTTGGCTTGGAGATATCATAGATGAAATATGCTAAGACGCTCCTTGATAAATATGGGATGGTGGATTGTAAACCAATGTCAAATCTGATGGAGAAATGTTTGTAGCTATCCTGATTTCAAGATTCACCTCAAGTAGATGAAATTCACTATAGGTATCTTGTTGGGAGTCTCATTTACTTGACTTATACGAAGCCAAAAATATGCTTTATTCTCATCTGTCTTTAGAGATTCATACCAGATCCAAAGAAGTGTCATTGGGTTGTAATGAAGAATGTTTTAAAATATGTCTAAGGTATAGTTGATTATCATCTAGAATATAAAAAGAAGTCAAATTTATTCTTGTAGGGTTACACAGACTTGGACTATGTTGGATTTATTGATGATAGGATATCAACTTCTAGATATATATTTCATCTCAGATTTTGACCAAGTTTCTAGATTAATAAGAATCAATCTATAGTTACGCTCTCATCCATAGGGATAATAATGTACCACATGGGAAACTATATGTGAAACTATTTGGTTAGGTCGCATTATATTTGTAATAGACATTCCTTAAGATCAATCACTATTTTCTTTTGTGATAATCAAGGTGTGTTAAATCTTGTCAAGAATCTAGTATTTCATGAGAGGACTAAACACATCGAGGTCTAGTGCCACTATATTTGATAACAAGTCTTGAACCACCATACTCAGCTCCGATACTACCCAATAGATTCAAAAATAGTGGATATACTCACCAAGGCACTTGGAAAGTTGGAATTTGATTTGTTTGGGGGTACATTTGTAAAAATAATGTAATAAAGGTGAGAAGGTTAGTGTAATTATTCATATATTACATTATTTGTCATAACTAGTATTTAGGTGCTAAGTAGTTACAATGGTTGGCTCAATACAATGAGTTTAACCATTATTTATTCATTGTATAAATACACCTCTTGCATTTGAAAAAAGACATTAAAAACATTTACTCCTTCACTAGACATGGGCTCAAACATTATATGATCAACTATTTATCCATTAGTCATTTGACTTGTCTTTGCGCCTATGGATTATGACTTAGAGCTAACTTATGTACAATTTTGTTTAGTAAACTTCACCCTATTAAAAAATCCATGCAATGACTTATGATTTTCATTGGAAATAATCCATATGGTAGAGACAATCTCCTAAAACTCACTCAAAATCTCATTTAATTCATACAAAAGTATTTCTTATGATGTTGTACTTGAAATATGACTTCTAAGAGAACTATGAAAAACTCCCATTGGTGTTATGTCACATAATACTTCATCTTTATATGTAATAATCTAAAAACCTAGTAGAGATTGTTCAATCACCAAAACCTAATGTCTTTTCAAAAACCACTAAACCTTATATGGATTAGGATGAAACATTAAATTCAAACCAAATTTATTTACCATTTAATGAAAAATTAAATTATTAGCACTAATACTATTCAAAATTTATCCTCTTATGTGTCTTAAAAAATTGATCCTTAATTACTTCATCCTCTTATGTGACTTCAATATCACTTTCATCATCTACACCCATAACACATCAAAATTGTCATGTTTCTATAACCTCCATTTAGTATTGTATATATCTCATGAATCTAACAAGTTATTTAAGTCTTAACTTACCATTTTATAGCGTAATCCTTATCTATCTATCATTTCCTTAGAAATATAGATCATGTACCAAATAATGATGTCAACATATAAAATTATCCACTTCATTTACACCTTATCCATAAAATTGTCACTGAAAAATGTTTGTAGCTATCTTATACCAATAATTTTAAATGTAGAAATAAAAAATAACCAACAAGAACTAAAACTATGCTCTAATATCAAATGGTGTATTTATGGATAGGGGTCTCAATTAAGAGGTGCCTTATACATGCCACCTTCATAGTACAAAGTGGAATATGCAATAAAATACATCAACATAATTCATATCTTTATTATATTGCAACAAGAAACATAGCAATTATAACAACAATAATGATACCACAACCTCAAAATGAGATGTATTACAACACTAAATCCATAGATATTTTTTTTTTAGTTCACAATATTTGCAGGTATATCCTAACCTTTAGAACAATCACTTGTAATTATTAGTAAACAAGTTAATACTATTAATAATATTCAATTATATTTAATTAAATAATTCTATTAATTTTAAAAAAATATGGATAGTAAATATAATTTTAAAAACAAGTTAATAACTTAAAATTTTATTATAATACTCATACAATTTTTGTAAAAACATTTGGGCTATGAAGATAAAGAATGTGAACTTGAGGGAAAATATATTATAAATATACAAACATATAATTAAAGAGGAGAATGTCGTTTCAAAGGTTAATAAATTTCAAAAGCACATTTTTCAAAATTTTGAAATGAATGAGGAGATGGAGGAGGCTCACTCCCTCCCTCTCTCTTCCGAAACCCTAACCCTGAGCTTTGTTCTATATTAGTGCAAATTTGAGGAGCACAAAAATGAGGGTGTTGTGTGTTAGGGAGGAAGGCTCAGGGAGATACAGATCCTCCAGAGAATAACTTGGGATTTTTGTGGTTGTTCATTGGTTAAGAAGTTGTAATTATGGTGGTTTCTTATGGTTGGGTGGGTTTTGAGGCTGCAGACGTAGTGCTTGGTATCAATAGCTCGGCCTATGGTGGTGAGTGGTCATTTTCTTGCTACAAGGTTGTATAAATGTTTGTTTTGATCAGATATATTGTACATTGGTTTACTATTTTTCTTGTCCTCTTTGTTTCCATTTTTAGTAGAGGTTTTTATGGCATTAGAGGGTGGCAAATTTTCTTCTACAACTTTCCTTCATTTGTTGGTTTTTGACAGTACAATGGTTGTTATAAGTTCTCCCTTTCCATTATTATTTTAGGGTTTGGTTACGATTTTGTTTTAGGTTTTTGATTTCCTTCCCTAATTTTTTTTGTTCATAAAGGGCATTATGATGGGTTGATTATTTAGATGTTTGGATCTACTAGCCAACAATGGTGTTATGAAGGTTTGGTTCTTTGTTTACACTTGCTCATTTTTGCATGACCAAAAAGGGGGTTGTGATGGCTGGAGCCATGTATTACAACTTGTCAATTTACTATGTAATCTTTGGTTTATTTTTATTTTTTAATAATAAAATCATTTGAAAGATTTCCAATAGTAAAATCCATCTTAACAAAAAATTATATTCTAGGTCTTGCGGAATGAAATAAATTATGCTACGTTGTGAAAATTTAGGATCAAGTATTAAAGTCAACATTAAGATTAGGAATATACTTATTTGATCCCCCTAACTGCCATTCTTTCAATATTATGAGGCATGCTGAGAAACACTTTATTACATCTGTAAATAGGGGAGGCAAGGACATTGGAAGAGGATTATGATTTTCTCTTTGGATAACTTGATGTTGCTTCTATTTTTTGTGTGTGTTTGATATGACCAATTTAAAATTTATGTTTGGGTATTTGTATTTGTAGCATTTGATCATTCATGTATAACGGTTGTAAAATATTATCGAGGTAATGATTGGATTGGGGTCTTAAAAATGTTGATTCAAATTTCCATGATAGATAGACTGAGGTAGACAAGCAAAGATAATTTAAGGGATGGAAAAAATGGTAGAGGAAATGGTTTTAATGGACGATATGGATAAAAATGATTCTATGCAATGGAAATTATATGACATCCTTAGGACCATACCAGAAATTGTTTGGTATAAATAGAAGGTTCTACAACTCCAAACCTATTTTCTTTAACCCATTTTTATCTAGAATAGAAAATGGTGACGAGATTAGTAAAAGAATAAATTTTAGAAACAACATCGATAAGAGAAGGAAATTTAGTTGTGGATATTTATTTGGTGGAAATATCAAGCTTTTAATGATACCTATATGGTTTTAATCAATTAAACATGGTTCATATTGTTAAAAACTTAATTTCTCTTGAAAAAGTCAAGATATCCATGTAATACCTTGTGATCTATTCAGGCAACTTCATCGATAATGCTTATAAACTAATCAAATTAACCTTGTTCCTATGTTACCCAATATAAATAATTATGAATGTGACTTTAAACCTCATTTATTTTAGATTCACTAAAATCATTGGTTTTTTTATTTTTATTAGTTTTGGTATTATTATAAATGTCACGTTAATAATTTTTTTTATTATCGGTAAAGGAGGTTTTTTTTATTAAAAAAATAGGGACTCAACCCTATACAAGATACATGTAGTAATTGATTAAAGATAAATAATAGACATACAACTTTCTCACCACACTAAAGAAACTGATAAACAACCACTACATGACACAAAAATAGAAACTAAATTGAAGCATATTTTATGACCCCCAAACAATTATCTTTTTGGCATTGAAGGGTCATGTTTGATGGTTTTAGGTCCTTTTCAAAGTGACCTTTACTCTTGATTTTAACCACTATCAAATCTTCCCCATTTTCTAAATCCATATAAATGAGAGTAGAGATCTCAAATGAGTCCAAAGGTCTAGAGTTCATTAAAGAGCTTCAAGAACCAAGTTCCCTTGTCTAAATTTCCTCTAGAAATCTTATTTCCACAATTTACTTCAAATTTGAATTCTCCTTTTTTATCATTTTCCTTTCTTTTCCACAGATGTTTCCAATATCAAATCAGGAATGTCACTGTCATTGATAACTTGGAGTGTTATATGTTCTAAAACATCATCCTTCCACCATATCTTGCCTTTTTTGTGTTTGAAAAATTAGAAGTCATTGACCAAATGTCCTGTTTTAAAGAATTTTTGGCATTTAAAAGGCAAAAAATCATAGTATAGAGGTTGTACCCATGTTTTATCCTTAACTATCAAATCCATCCGTGTAGGGAGCTCGTTAAAAATTATGTCAACGTTAACTAGAATTTAAGCATAAATTGAGTGGCCCATTTCTCTTGTTAATGTATCAACATGGCAAAATTCACCTACAGAGCTTCCTATCTATCTAATAATAATATTGTCCCAAAATAGAAGTGGTAGGTTTGGGAATTGGATCCAAATTAATTTTTTGTTAAAAGTTTCAGTATGGGGATTGAAGGCTAAATGATAGGGCTTTGCCAAAAGCATGTGATGTTCCCAAGATAAAAAATATTCATTGAACACAAAATATCTATCTTCAATTGAAAAAAAACCATAATAAAAACACCTTTAGCATAAGGAAGATTTCAATCAAGTACCTTCTATTAGCTTGCTAATGGTTAAAGATACATATATGGAGATTTGGAAGGATAGGCCAAAATTCATTAAATCGATAAATCATTCCTTTGAAAAAGATCCAACCTTCCATATCCAACCACTTCAAGTTTAATATCTTCAAAAAGGATCAAAAAATCTTGCCTTTATTCCATGTCCAATGAATAAGGCCATGTCATATTATTATCATTTTGGGTTAGAAATCCATAACATCCATTTAGCATAAGCCTCAAAAACATGCAATTTCTATGAATCCTACTAATAATATTTTTATTTAGCATTTTCAATCAATACTATTATCAATTTCTATCCAAGTTGAACTTTATTTTTAAATTAATTTAACCATCCCATTTGTGTGAAAGGCACATTTATAAAATTTAAATTAATTGTGTGTGTGGATGGCTAGATGTAGGCCTAGAATTTCAACTTAACCTTTCATTTTAATTTTTTTTGATAGAGATCTCTTTTAAGGACTAGTCAATTTAGACACACACGCACAAACAAAAACACACACACACACACACACACACACACACACACACACACACACACACACACACACACACACACACGCACGCACGCGCACACACACACACACACACACACACACACACACACACACACACACACACACACACACACACACACACAGACACACACACACACACACACACATACATATATACATACATATACATATGTATGTATGTCTTTGTACGTACATACATATATACATACATATACATGTGTGTGTGTGTGTGTGTGTGTGTGTGTGTGTGTGTGTGTGTGTGTGTGTGTGTAAATTGACTAGTCCTTAAAAGAGATCTCTATAAATAAAAATAATTAAAATGAAAGGTTAGGTTAAAATTCTAGGCCTACATCTAGCCATCCACACATAGAATTAATTTAAATTTTATAAATGTGCCTTTCACACAAATGAGATGGTTAAATTAATTGAAAAATAAAGTTCAATTTGGAAAGAAATTGATAATAGTATTGATTGAAAATGCTAAATAAAAATATTATTAGTAGGATTCGTAGAAATTGCATGTCTTTGAGGCTTATGCTAAATGGATGTTATGGATTTATAGCCCAAAATGATAATAAAATGACATGGTCTTCCTCAGTAGACATGGAATCAAGGCAAGACTTTTTGATCCTTTTTGAAGATATTTTCCCAAATTTCACCTACGGAGCTTCTTGTCTATCTAATAATAATATTGTACCAAAATAGAAATGGTAGGTTTGGGAATTGGATCCAAATCAATTTTTTGTTGAAATTTTTTGTATGGGGGTTGAAGGCTAAATGATAGGGCTTTTCCAAAAGCATGTGATGTTCTCAGGCTAAAAAATATTCATTGAACACAAAATATCTATCTTCAATTCAATAAAAAACAATAATAAAAGTGACTTTAGCGTAAGGAAGATTTCAATCAAGTACCTTCTATTAGTTTTCTAATGGTTAAAGATACATATATGGAGATTTGGAAGGCTACGCCAAAATTCATTAAATCGATAAATCATTCCTTTGAAAGAGATCCAACCTTCCATATCCATCCACTTCATGTTTCATATCTTCAAAAAGGATAGAAAATTCTTGCCTTGATTCCATGTCCAATGAGTAAGACCATGTCATATTATTATCATTTTAGGTTAGAAATCCATAACATCGATTTAGCATAAGCCTCAAAAACATGCAATTTCTACAAATCCTACTAATAATATTTTTATTTAGCATTTTAAATCAATACTATTATCAATTTCTATCCAAGTTAAACTTTATTTTTCAATCAATTTAACCATCCTATTTGTGTGAAAGGCACATTTATAAAATTTAAATTAATTATGTGTTTATATGGCTAGATGTAGGCTTAGAATTTCAACTCAACCTTTCATTTTAATTAAATTTTTTTTGTAGAGATCTCTTTTAAGGAATAGTCAATTTACACACACACACACACACACACACACACACACACACACACACACACACACACACACACACACACACACACACACACACACACACACACACACACACACACACACACACACACATTAAGAGTATTTATCTTATCATAAATAATAACACTCTATTATAAAGATATTAGCAAAATATATGGTTTGCTAATTTTTGAGCCTATAACTATTTACAACTAGCTAATATTTTTAGTTGTTATCTACATTCTAAAACCAATAAAGCAAACCATAACTTGTCAATGTTTAAGCTTGGTTGGATGTGTTGAAAAATCTAAAAATGTATTTGCTGTGATATTTTAATCTTTAAAAAAATATGAAATTAATTTTAGAGTCATAATTCAACCATGCATGCTATGAAAAACTTTAAATAAATTATTTAGACATTGCATCTTTATTGGAAATTAAGGTTTCATAAGGTATTCTATGAGGAATATATCGTGGTTTATTTATTACCTAGTTTACCTCATTTTTCAAAATAATATAATTTCCAAGGTATATTTCACTTTTTTTTATCTTAATTTTGGTGATTTAATTTCTCATGGTTATCGAGTGTTTTAGATGGTTTGGATATTACATCCTTATTTGGATAAGCAATAAAACCTCTTGATGATAATAAAGATTTAAATTTCTCAATAATAGCATATTAAAATGCTTCCTTTTTTATTGCTACAAAGGGGATGCTTGGTAATAAACCCATAAATATTGAATGTGCATTAGATTTGCTAGACAACACATTTCTATGCAAAATCATTATGTGGGTTATTTCTTAGTGGATTACATGGGATGATTTGTTTTAGAATACAAGGGATATATATTAAATGGTTGGTAACAATAACACTTAAGAGCAATTAAATTATACCATACCATCCACTGCATATAATAGGAAAGTTATCATGGGCTTATGGTGTGATGAGTCAACATTTATACCTATTTTGAAAATTGATTTCATCCATTAAAAAATGTACAAGTTTGGGACACTCATGGGAATAACCAAAAGTCATGATTGGAATGTAAATCCCTATAAACCATATTATAGATGGTATATCTAATCTAGGGAGATATTATTGAGTTCATGAAATGAAAAAGTGAACTCTTTTTTAGTATACACTTGACTTCATAATATTGTATAGACAAGCCTTGGTAAGCTTATATTGGATATATTTTGTCCTTACTATCATCAAATTTTCCCTTGTTTTGGTTTCTAGTAAGTAAGATCTAAGTGAAATGTATATCGTAACTACCTTACATGGGAAACACCATTGTGACCTAGTTGTCATACTTGATTTGATATAGTCATTGAAATTTTTGTCTATTATAGGATATAATGGATTTGCCTTCCTTAATGAATGCACTTGATCCATGTTATTGTATGTACCATTTTTATAAGACCTCTATGGACCTTAACTATGGATTATATTTGAAACCTAGCCCTAGACCTTATGATAGGTGATAAATAGAGATTGAAGTTTGGATCTTATGGTAATTTTCATATAGTTAGAGCATATATTAGGATACTATTTAAGAGATGATTTATATAATGCAATATATATATGTGATATTTAAACTTGGATTCATTTTATCCTCTGCTGAAATAATGTTTGGTTAGACATCTACTTGTTTTTAATATTAGATTATTGGATATCTACAATTATGACTCAAAATAGAGAGAGACTAGGTAAGAGTTGAATTGGTATTATCAACCTTGATGGGGGTAAAGTTCAAATTCTCAAATGCCTAAATTAATAATATACTATTAGATTATTAATCATGTTTTTTAAATTTGTATTGCCTTGGTAATGGTGAATTTCCATACCATTTTTTTTGGTTTTTTGTACTTATCAATATCTTAAGGAACATGGGATGTTCTGGTAAGAACATAGCACCATAGATTTGTATATATAAACCTTTGAGTTAAACATGACCCACTCTTGGGTACTCTATTTTTTAAGCTACTCTCTCTTCACCAAATGAGAACTAAAATTAGCAAGGACATTTCAATAAATCTATTGTTTACATATGTTTTAGTCATTGCAATCCATGAAGACAAGGGAAATTCTTACTACAACACATGGAAAATAATAAATACATTTTCAATTTTGTTTAAGTTGATTACCATACCATTTCAAATTTCTCATTTTGATATAGGGTGGGAAGATGTTGGAAATGTTTATGCAATCAATTTTTATGTATATTGCAATTACTATGTTCCATGAGACTATATCTTTTGAGTACTTTTAAAACTAGTTCTTATTCCTTTTATATTCTTCTACATTTTATAACAATGTCTACCACAACATTTACAATAACAACATCTATTTTTAATTATGCTATGATGGATGGAATTCTAACTCCAAAGGTCCTATTTTTACATATGCTTAGGGGATGTTGAAAATAGTTATGGATAAATGTGTTAAGAGACCTCGAAGAGTGGATTAAAAATATATTTATTAACAACAACATCACCATGTCACTTATATATTTATCTTCAATATATGTTATTTCTAATCATATCACATAACATCATTTTTAGTGTTGTGTAACTGCAGTAATTATTTTCTATTTATTTAAAAGGTTTTATCAAAATATACTTATTTTTAACATAGTATATGGGTGGAGATGAACTAATATCTCAATGATATGGATATGTAGATTTACCATGATCATATAATTTTAATAATTTTTATTTGCATTTTTTTAAAATATGTTTTGTTAATGTTGTTTATTTCTTATGTAGGATTGTATTTACCAATTAGTCACAACACTTGGAAGAATTGGAAAAGTGATTAATTTTATCTTTTGTCAATTCCAATATCTATTTAACCTAGTTTGGTAACAAAAGTGAAAAATCATAATGGGACCAAACAAGGGAAGATGAATAGATAAAAGATAATAACTGCATTTGACTGGTGTGGGAACTAGTCAGTTTTGGTTGTACTAAAACCTAGCTTGGGCTAATAGAGAGATGCCCAAGTCTCAAATAAAAGACAAAGTATCGACCAAGAGAAAAGGAAATTAATAAATTAGCTCAAAAGCTATTCTTAGGCAAAATAGGGATCAGGTCCCTAAGAGCCCAAATCGGAACCTAAAACCAGGAAAAAGAGGAGCAAATTAGTAAGAACCCAAGTGGGATCTAAAGTCTTCACCAACCTACCAACGACCAAGTCGTAAAAAAATAAAACTCAACAGTAACAATATTAATTATTTAATGGTAGAAAATCATATTTTTAAAATTAAAAACACTTCACCTTGTCTACCAACTAATAACTTCTAAGTAATGATCAAGTCAATGACAAGATCCATTAGCTACACAATAGTCATGCATCATTAATGCTATCACAAGAAAGAGTATCACTAGGGATCCAAATTTATTCATTTTTTCCACAATCTCAAGGATCTTGAAGGGATTCCTTCCTAGTTTTTTATGCTTGTTTTTCTCTCCTTTCTAGGTGTGTAAAAATTACATATATTTTATTTCCAAAAAAATTGGAGATAAATGTTAGGGCACTATCCATACTAGATATGCATTTGACAAAGAGGTCCTCATCCATGATAGATAGTAGTAATTCAAAACCAAGCTATTTATAAAACTATTTTGTCTTACACTTGTGCTCATATTCGACACTTAGCCTTGTATTATCTTGAGGCTATGTAGATCTCGTGCCCTCTAGATTTTTATTTTCTTTAGGGGTATTGGTTTTAGAGAAAAGAGATAAATATAGAACCAATTTTTCCTTCTTTGCCTCATTGGGGTCATTAGATAAATCTCCTTCCTCCATTCAATTCATAGTACATCCAATCTCTTTTTTTAATTCTAAAAATATCTCTATCCTTCTATTATACCTTACGGGGTGGATGCCTTAGTAAGGGGAAGATCTTTCCCAAGTGTTAGGGATGCAATGTCATCAACATTCATGGCATTAACTTTCTAAGAGTATTCTTCTTTGTCTCTAAATTTATGACCAAAGATATATCACATTGAGCAGATTTCATCAACTCTTTCATACATAATGCTCTAAATCTAAATTTTGAATTAGATTTCAGATCAATGGACTTGGGTAAGACTATTTTTGCATCAACATTGACATAATTTCTAGAAAAAATAACCTTGCTTATTATTCTAGTCATTGAATCAGTTACTATAAGGGAACCAATAGAATTCACAATCCCCATTAGGATGTTGTTCTTATAGTATTCCAGTGGGAGGGATAGAAGACTAATCCAAAGAGGGATGGTATCATGAAACTCCTTAAATGGGTTAAAACCATACTTCCATTTTTTCAACAATAAGACACTTGTACCCAAATTTTTGAGCCTTTTTTCTAGAATCTAAGAACATTCCTCTTGGTTTAAGAATGAGAATAATAGGAAGCAGGGTAAATTTTAGTTGGCCATATATAAATTAACTTGGGGCTTTTTGGTGAATCTCTAAGTATGTGTTTTATTAATCAAGTGAATGTTAAGAGATGGTTTTATGTGAGAAGTCAAATGGATAGGTGAATCAAATTAGGGTGTAGAAGCCAAACGGGCATGCAACTATATAGAAAACCTATAAACACTTATTTCATCCCTTTCTTATTACTAAAATTTGGCATTATGAATATATGGGTGGATTTATATTTACATATAATGGTGAATAAGATCATATTGAATTTTAATGGGGCTGGAAACTATATTTGTATGTATGAAATTTATTTTAAATAGTAGGTGAGGCGACCTAGAAAAATAACTTACACCTAGATAATTTATGTCAATCCACATTATTCATCATTCTGTAAAATATCCAAATGCCAATTTCTAAAATCAAAATATTCATGAATTAATGAATAATAGCCACTAAAATTTACCCTGGGAAGAAGTCATTGGGCATGACTGCATTCTGTAGGCTTCTTCTTAAATACCATGTTCTTCTAGTTCATTCTCTTACAACATCAGTATTTGCTAGATGGACACTTTAAATTTTTTATAAAGCTATTCTTGTAATCCTCTTCCACTTGAACTACTTCCATAACAAGAATTTCCAATATGGCTTCCTTGTTAGTAGTAAATGTGTTGAGTTTGTTAATGTTTTATTTTCCACCCCTATCTCTTCTGACCACATCAACTCAAGAAAGATTAGAATCCTTTTTAATAGACACCATTCTCCTATCAAATCCATCACCATCTTCCTTATCCTCCCCTATAATACCCTCTTATTACCATTATTTAATGAAATTATTCACATTGGTGACTCAATTTTCATAATCTTGATCATTTTTTGTTATTTTATAGATATAAATAATGGGAGAAGTAGAGTACTATTTCATATTGTTTCCTTGTTATGAAAACAATACCCTAAGATTTAGTAGATATTAAGTAGATTAAATTTAATTGTTATTAATAGTGCAAAAAACATAGTTAGTTATATCAGTTGATTTTAGAATGAAGTTTATATGCCTAGGATGCTAATTTTAAATAATATTAATAATGGAGCCTCTCTTAACTAATACATAATGGGAAAGTAAACTAAAGAAATCATTGAGGATACCATAATGTGAATTGAGAAACCATAGAATTAAAACTCAAAAATACAATAGGGGATAATGAACATATTTGCCAATACTAGAGGGATAATATGACACAAATAATCTCATGGTTCAAATAAATGTTTTAGATTGTAGAAACCTTAGTAAGAAATAATTCAATTTTTTTTAATAGAAATATGTCTCGAATTGAGAGGTACATGCTTATCATGTATATTTAATAGTTCATATAGGAAAATAATATATCTTCATTTGAATATTAAAATGAATAGGTAATGAGAGTTACTCTAGGGACACATGAATATTTTAATGAAATGATATATTTCACTTCTAAAAGTGTAAAAATAGAAAATTAAGGAAGCATTTACTTGTTGGTATCTATATATTAAAGTATGGAGTTTATATAGAACAAGTATACCATAATGAAAGTTAAAGTATGTTTATAATTAACAAAATGCAATTTATATATGATATTATTCATCATTAAGTTATATTTTTAGGAATATCCAGTCTAAGTTTGTAACGTTGTTGAATAAAAGGCATATAGCACTTATTATAGCTTATAGCATTTTGTGAATTTACTCATCTCTTTTTTCATACTATATTCTTATAATATTCATGTTTTTGAAATGTACGCTAAAGGTAAATTTCAATCCTAGATTTTCATGGGCTTAATTTTCTTATATTTGAATTCTCTACCCCTAGAATTAATTTTTATGTTACATAAGGTATTTATAGAATGATTATAGTGACTATAAAATCCAACTAAATTCATTATCCTATTATTATATTTAACTCATCCAACATTATACCACATGTAAGCTTAAATCATATATTTTTGAGAGGTTGATTATAGTATTTTTCCTATTACTTTTTTTTTATATTTGTGTTTGTGCCAGATAAGTTGTTGGAATATCAATTGCTAAAAACATGCAACCTACTGGTATGAAGGGCCATGCCATTCCCTTTATGACTACACTAGAAAATCCTAAGATGAAAGAGCCATAAAGCATTACATCCCATATCACAATCTCTAGATTTGGAGAGAATTAAAACTCCTAGTATGTCACTTCCATTGAGCATTCCAATACATGATATGATTATACCAAAACTATGGAACAACCCTATATGTGTGGGATACATCCTAATTCACCTTGTAACACTAAAACATGTTACCATATATTCATGAACATGTTTAAGGAATACAAAAAATAATTAAATAAATTCAACTATGGAAGATGGAATTATTGGAACATGCATAGCTTGATACACATAAACATGTTTTTTTTCAAAAATATTAAATTAAAACTAATTTTGCAAATCATTTTTTAAGTAGTACATATTTTAGGATTTGGAGTTTATACTTTTTTAATTCATGTAATATTTTTTTATATTTTAGAGTTTATAACAGTCCTAATATCTTATATTTTTCTTAGT
>JARHVA010003568.1:1560000-1567500 GCA_037957365.1 Torreya grandis
TCACACCATGTCACATTAGGTAGAGTTTAGGAGCAAGAACAAATCTTTTTTATAAAATCAGATAAACATAGTTATCATTTTCTAATGATACATTTAATTTTAGTTTTAGTAGCTAAAAGATATTATATAAATATAAAATTTAAAATAATGATTTGAAAATTATGCCCTTCCTTCCCTTTCCATGAATGGATCATGTAAAATTCCAATCCCAACATTCTATTTAATTGAGCCTGCCTTAATCTAGTTTCAGCTTTGAATTCTAGACCTCCTCACAATATTTTAAACTTGAGTTTCGATGGAGAAATGATGATTAAAAAATCTGATGTAGATGAAAAATTATAAGTAATCATAGTCCCATGGTTTGAATTGGTCACCATTTTAATTTTAAAACTACTTTTAGAGTCCAAATTTAGGGTATTTATTTGATGATAAGATAGTTTTAATGACATATTTTTGGGAATAAATTCTCCAAAATCATTTTATATTTTTGATTTATGATATTATGCTAATTTTAATGTGTTTTGTTATGGTACCAAATGATTTTACATATTAAAAGGAAATATAATTCATTCTCTATCTTCTACAAGTTACCTTTCTAATATATGAATGTAATGAGTTTCTAATATTCATTTTTATCGAGACCCCTTGATCATAATTATTTGTGTCATGGATTATGAATAATTTTTCAAGATATTTTGATGTGATTTAAAATTTTGGATTTGAGTGACAACCTCAAAAAGACCTCCTCGAGTCTCACCAAGTGAAGAACTACAATTCAAGATAAACCTTCTCTCACTTGGTGTGAACTTAACCTGATGCATGGAGATAAATTTATTTAGAGGATGATAAATGTATTTTAAAACTTAAAATTTATATTATTAGTTGTTTGTTTAGGCCCCTGAAATGCATGAACAAAACCTAAGAACTCAGACCCCTCTCTAATGGCCTATTTACAACCTGAGAGCTAACTTCTTGCACTTAGAACTGTACAAAAGATATGTATGGAAAACTAATAAATTATGTAAAGTTATGGAGGGTTACCTAATAAAAAATTATTTCATTGGTTTATAATTTAACTCCCTAGGGTTTATGAACAATTGTTAAGAACCAAAATAGGTTTAAACCCTCCTATAACCCTAGTAAGAACCTAGTGTTAGAGATTGATCTATAAAGTGCATAAAACTACATGGAATGATCCTAAAAACTATTTAAAATAATTATATAATACATGTATGTTATCACCATGTATTTTGTTTGTACTTGTAATTGTATAGACCATATTTAATGACCTATTTTGCAAGGTTTTTAGGTGATTTGTGGGGTTTCAAATATTTTAACACTTTAAAACTATTGGATATGGTGTTTTGGGATGAATTATATTTATAAAATCCAAAAAATATGTATAATATACCCTGAAGATGTTCAAACAAACCTAGTTTTTCAAGGTAGTCTTAAATAGGCTTAAAAAGAGACTAGGTTTTGAATCCATTTCATGATTCTCATATTTCCATAGGGTCCAAGGACCTAAAATTTGGAATGGAGGTTTTTTATATATGATAAAAGTTAAGCACAAACTTTTTTGTGGTTTCACATGTATGGGAGAGGTATGGATCAAAAATTTAGTCTTCTAGGTAAGGAGGTCTAATTGGAGAAAAAGAATAGAAAAGAGACACTTCCACTCACTCTAAGGACCTAAAATTTTCTATGGAAATATAAATAAATATTGGATTGTAAAATATTTATTTATTTTATAAATAATTTTTTTTAAATTATCTACATAAGGAGGTTTATAGGTTTTTAGGGCTATAAGTATTTGCGGCTAAATGAGAGCAAAATGTACAAGACAGAGTCTTATAAGTTATTACATAAACCAAAATGAATTGATTAAAGTTTGATAAGGTATTTTAATTCATTTTATAGAGAGATTACAATGATGAATTTGAAATAAAAGTTTGAACCATTTGGACAAGGCTAGGCGTAGTAGACTGAGGAGTTTCTTGATACCCAAGGAATTATGTGATGATTGCCCCTAAAATGTTAGCTCAAGGAAGTTTTAAAATGTAGGATAAATGTGAAAGAGAAATTTTAAATTTAGTAATGGTGAGATGATGATGAAAAGGTCCATTTGTCACTTTTCATATGCAAAGAAGGGAAATTTTGAAGAAGATGACCAAGGCATAAAGAAAATAATCTAACTTATATGCCAATTGGAAGATTAAAAATCTTCTGAGAAGAGACATATGTCCTTGGAAACCTATTTAGATAATTCTCTACCTCCCTTCTTACTTGTAACTCATGTGGAGACTTGGAAATCTCCCTCCTCTAGCCCCTCTCTCTTTCTTCCTCATTTCTCTATATAAGCTACCTCTTTTGGCATTGAATGACATACACATTTAATATGGAAAAGACCTACTAAATTACTACTAATTTTGCCTTTCAATAAGAATTTCATGCTAGTTTAGCTTATCAAAATCCTGCATAAGTATGTCAAGTAGTCTATTTGGGATGGCAAGTGATAGTTATCTCTCCTTGTATCGATCTCACTCTTTCATGATTTATTTAATTAACCTACCTTCTAATATAATGTTTCATTTTCTTGATCAACATAGTTAGAAGCTGAGCGATGAAAGATAAGACAAGGGATGAACCTGCCTGAACGAAGCATTTTAGCACAACTGATTGATGCCTGAGATAAAGTGGATGTTATAATGTTGAAATTATGATCAAATAATTCCATTTTATCATTTCATTAGCTCATTATAATCATAAAAGAAGAGCAACAAGATCATATCATGAAGCATGGAGGAAGATGTTGGAATCCAAAGGTTTCAATCTATTAAAAAATTTCATAGCATGAAGCATGAAATCCTAGTCAATGACTACAAAACTACACTTAGCTTGGAAGTCATAGCAAATGCAAGGAGTGTGGTAGTCTGATTGATACATTGTAGAAGAAGAAGACTGGGGAAAAAAACTACAAGGTATTATTTTTTATAAAAAGTTTTGAACCATAAAATACTGTGTTAATTGATTTTTTTTGTATAAATAAAGTAAACTAAAATAAAATATATATGCTCATCTTGTCTGATGCCCAACTCCTCAAAGGGCCAAATTTTTTTGCATAGAAGATGAAGATGTGAATTATTCTTAAATTTTAGGAATTATGGGGAATCATCATTAGTGTGGTGACCCATCCTACCAGAGTTGATGAGAAAACAAAATATGATAAGTGAAATGCAAAAGCCTTGATGTTGATCACACTCAGTGTGAATGATGAGGTTCAACCTAATGTTCAAGATGTGTCAACATCGAAAGAGGCTTGAGAAGTTTTGTTCATAATACACGAGTCAAAGAATCAGATGAAGATACTACATCTCCAATCCAAGCTTCATACTCTTAGTGTGAAAGATGATGAGAAAGTTAAGGAATTATTATGCTAGGTAGCAAGAATTAGAGTATAATTAATTGCACTCAAAGAAAAGATTGAAGACAAGTTGTTGGTTCTAATCACTTTGATATCTATGCCCTCTCAATTCCATACATTTTTCATGACATTAAACATCATCAAGAATGTAGTGTCTTTAAAAGAACTAGTGAATTTTATTCAACAAGAAGAAGCCGTCTAATCATTGCAATAAGAGTTCGAGGATAAATCCCTAATTTCTAAGTAATGTTGTTCAAAGTTCTCAAAAGGACCACCAAAGTAGATACAACAACAACAAAAATATAAAAAGGAAAAAATATGGTGTCATATTCTCCATGCCTATATATATCATACTAAAACACGCTAGTATAATGCCTTGACACAAGGTTCATCTAGTCAAGAGGACATATCCAGTAGGGATCATTCACATAAATCCAAAATATGTCTTCAATGACAGAACTAGTGCATATATGTAGTGGCATAACATCAATAGGATGATGAATCTAAAGAGGAGGTACTCATAAAATTAAAATGTATTGATCCATATAAGGATGCAATTTTATTTCCCAGACATCATCTCACAAAAGTAAGGTTTGGTTGTTTTAATTTAGCACTATCAAGCATATGATAGGATACAAGGAAATTTTTGATTTACTGATGACTCAACCCACTGGAGAATGAGTTCAATTATAGATGACAAAGAGTATGTTGCTAAAATAATTAGCACTATGATCATTCATTTTGGGACACAAACTTATACTCTCATTAAGGTATTGTATGTCCATAGCTTGAAAAAAAATCTATTGTCTGTAAGTTATCTCTTAATCATAAGGTTATGGTAGAGTTCATGATCAATAATGGTATAAATTTTTTCTCCTCTCACGGGATGGTCAAGTCATTGCTAGAGATTTTTTAAAAGATCAATTATTTGCCCTAGATTAAGTCTCATGCAATGCTATTTCTCTCTACCTCTACAGTAGAATCTATAACATTGTGGCATTATTGATATGGGCACCTTTATGCTACTTATTTATACTAGATAAACTCTAAGCCCATGGTCTATGGACTTCCTCAGTTATCTCATTTTTTGCATGTATGCCCTCGATGCTTATCTATCAAAAAACATTGGGTTCCATTCAATATAAGTTCTTCACAAGCCAAGTATTATCTCAATGTGGTACATACCAATATGTACGGACCCTTGCCTACTTTTTTCAAAGGATTCAAGTACTTTTAGTTGTTTGTTGATGATTTATACTGTAAGAAATGGGTTTTCTTTCTCAAGAATAAAAGTGAAGCTTTAATTAATTTTAAGGTCTTATAGCATCTTGTTTTCACCTAGTCAAGAAGGCCTCTTTGACTCCTCCACTCAGGTCAAAGGGGGGAATTCACATTAAATGAATTATTGGCATTTTTGAAGCAACAAAACATCAAATAACATGTAATTAATCCCTATATTCCACAATAGAATGGAATAATAGAGAGATGTAATTATTTAGGCATGGAGATGACTCATTGCATGCTTTCCACTATGAAGTTAGATGTACCATTTTGGGTAGAAGCATTTTAGATATATGTATATTTTCTCAATAAGAGACCTAAAATGATGTTGTAAGAAAATATTCTAGAAGAGGTATGGAGTGGTCATAGAAATTTGATCTCTTATCTTAGAGTATTTGGTTATACATATTATATGCATGTCCTTACTAAAAAGAGGAAGAAGATTAAATAAAAGACACTCTAGTGCCTTCTATTGGGGTATAGTATTTCCTCAAAATCATATCATCTTATGGATCTTAAGACAAATAAGATATATGAAAGTTGAGATGTGGTTTGTGATGAGTCATCATTTGACTCATTGTCACAGAAGCAGCCAAAACATACAACCTCTCATAGATTGTTCCCATAATTAAATGATGAGAATGAATAATCTTCTCACAAAGAAGGTGAACTACAAGGAGAATTGTTTGTTGATCTTGGAAAATTGGAATATAATTCTTCATTAAATTAGCAATAACATCGACACCCAAAAATGGTAGAAAGCACCATTAAGGAATAACACCTGAACTCTAATCTAGATACTTCATTAGGAGTTCAAAATAGAAGATAGGTGAGATATGAAATTAATCTCACATTAATGAGTTCAGTAGTTGACAACACCAAACCAAAAATGGTTTGAGAGACTTTATGTTAACCTCAGTGGAAGAAGGCCATGGATGTTGAACATGATGCCCTCATAAAAATAAGACATTGGTACTTGTCGATCTTCTTATAGCAAATAAATCAATTGGTTGTAAGTGGATTTTCAAGACAAAGTACAAGGTATATGGATCCATCGACAAATATAAATCATGACTTATTATAAAGGGATATGTTCAATAAGAAAGAATAGATTATGAGGAGATGTTTTCACCCACTACTGAAATTAAGACCATTAGATTTGTTTTTGTAGTATCAGCACAAAAGTGATGGCAGTTTTAGTAGATAGATGTGAAAAGTACATTCTTAAATGGTGATCTCAAAGAAAAAGTGTACATGACCTAGCCAAAAGGCTTCATTGATGAACATCAACAACACAAGGTACGCCATCTAATTAAGTTACTTTATGGACTCAAAAAAGCACCAAGGGGATGGTACATTAAGATTGATGATTATCTATTATAATTTAGATTGATTTTTATCCCCTCAGATACAAATTTATATATCAAGAAAGTAGGCACATAGATTATCATTTTGGTTTTGTATGTGGACAATCTTGTGATCATAAAAAGTTTAGATGAATTTGTTAAATAATTAAAGAATGACTTGAATAAATAATTTGACAGGACAGACTTGGGGATACTTAATTATTGTCTTGGCTTGGAGATACCATATATGAACTATGCTAAGATGCTTCTTGATAAATATGGGATGGTAGATTGTAAACTAATGTCAAATCTGATGGAGAAATGTTTGTAGCTATATTGATTTCAAGATTCACCTCAAGTAGATGAAATACAGTATAGGTATCCTGTTGGGAGGCTCATTTACTTGACTTATACTAAGCCAAACATATGCTTTATTATCATCTGTCTTTAGAGATTCATACGAGAGCCAAGGAAGTGTCATTGGGTTGTAATGAAGCATGTTTTAAGATATGTATAAGGTATAGTTGATTATGGTCTAGAATATAAGAAGAACTCAAATTTATTCTTGTAGGGTTACATAGACTTGGACTATGTTGGATCTATTGATGATAGGATATCAACTTCTAGATATATATTTCATCTCAGACTTGGACCAATTTTATGGATTGGTAAGAATCAATCTAAAGCTACTCTCTCATCCACAGGCATAGTAATGTACCACGTGGGGAACTATATGTAAAACAATTTGGTGAGGTCACATTTTATTTGACATAGACATTCCTTAGGATCAATCACTGATATTTTTTGTGATAATCAAGGTTTGTTAAAGCTTATCAAAAATCTAATATTTCATTTGAGGACTAAACACATTAAGGTCTATCACCACTATATTTGATAACAAGTCTTGAACCACCATATTTAGCTCCAATACTACCCAATAGAATCATAAATAGTAAATATACTCACCAAATCACTTGGCAAGGTGAACTCTGATTTGTTTTAGGGGTACATTTGTAAAAACAATGTAATAAAGGTGGGAATTTAGTGTAACTATTCATATATTACATTGTTTAGCATAACTATTAGTTAGGTGATAATTAGTTACAACAGTTAGCTCGATACAATTAGTTTAACCATTGTTTATTCATTGTATAAATACACCTCTTGCATTTGAATAAAGACATTAAAAGAATTTACTCCTTCACTAGACATGGGCTCAAACTTTATGATTTAGAGCTAATTTATGTACATTTTTTTATAGTAAGCTTGACCCTATAAACAAATCCATACAATGACTTATGCTTTTCATTGGCAATAACCTATATGGTAGAGACAATCTCCTAAAACTCACTCAAAATCTCATTTAATTCATACAAAAGTATTTCTTATGATGTTGTACTTGAAATATGACTTATAAGAGAAATATGAAAAAATTCCATTGGTGTTATG
>JARHVA010003568.1:1572500-1585000 GCA_037957365.1 Torreya grandis
TATTGTAAATAAATTTTGATTTTGATTTTGAAAGAGAGTTTGTTCCAATACACTGCAATTTTATATTGTAAATTAAATAAACCCTAAAAAGTTTACATAAACATATTTAATGGTTTTTTCAATTGTTTTCATGCTATTTACAGTCACTAGTCCTGGAGATTTGACTAAATCTTCATGGCTTACACCTAACCCCAAGGTGTTTTCCTTTAATAGCTAGAACAAAATATATAAGATATAAATATTTTTCCTATTTCACCATGTGGAAGCATCTCCACATTAAAAGTTTATATGGTTGGGTACTCCGTATACAAATGCTGATATATAATTTTTTTAATTGGAATCTTTCACATCTATAGATCTCAGATTATAATAGATGTTGGATTATAATTATAATGTTCGTTGGATTATAATTATATTATTGAGTAAGCATATATGTCGTATTATATTTATAATGTTGTGTTGGATTATAATTATAATATTTTTCAACATATATTTATATGAGAAGAATAAGCTGCTACCTGATATTAAGTAAGAATATATTTATATCACAAGTTACTAAACATTTGTTTATATAATTTTGATACATAGTTTTTAAAAATTAAAGTAAGTATTCCATCTTTTCAATAATTTTTATGTATTAGGTATTTCAAAAAATCTGAATTGTGGTGAATGATATAAGAAATTATTATTTTTAATAATTTAATTACAATCTTGTTTATAAATAATTTTTTGATAATTTTATATATAAATAAATAAATATTCATTCTAACAATTTTTTTTACAATTTTATATATAAATAAATAAGTATTCATTCGAATAATTTTTTAAATTAGAAAACAAATAAATCTCCAATTCAAGGGTTGATCTGAGCTGATCCTAAGATATCTAGGAGTCTGAAGTACAATGACAACCCCTGATAATCAGAGCTAGCTTAGCTAGGTCTTTAAGAGTGTAAAGCACTTCAATAACTATTTCATTTTTACAAACTTTAATTGTAAAATATTAATGGGTGTTTATTGTATAATTTATTTAAAATTTTAAATTCAATTCTATTTATTATTATATATATTTAAAAGAATGAATCAACCAAATAATAAATATAATATTTCATTATCCATGAGAATAAATATGACATTATTATTTACATCAATGGCTGGTATTGAATGACTATTAATATGCATAGAGATGAATCAAAGTATGTTAAATGATCGAATTAGATAAGCTTGTTATATTAGGGTAACTGGCATACCTATCTTAGATAAATCTATGTAAAAAATATCGAGATATATCATTCTTGAGACACCTATCTTATATTAGATTAGAGATATAAATGGAATAAGTGCTTCGAGAATGATATATTTTGACGTCTTTTACATAGATTTATCTGAGATAAGTATGTTAGTATACTTACATTTACATATGAATGCGAAATTGAAAAACTAATAATAATATTTTTAGAATGCCATATCACATTTCTTATAAACTAATAATAATAAAATTAGATTCCAATACAATCAATAAATTAAAAATTATTGATAACAATATTAAAATCTAATATCATAAAAAATAAAATACTAATAATATCAATATTACAATATGATTTTGACATTTAGAATACTTCACATGATTGAAATGATTGTTAAACTTTCATTTTATTTTTTAGACTAATAAATTATTAGTAAATATTGGAAGGATATAAAAATAAAGATCTCATCAAAATAATATCAATCTATGAAAAAATATTGAAAAAATATATGAAACTTTCACTTTTAAATATTATAACTTATAACAATATCTTTATTATACAACCTATTTTAATTTTCAATTTTTTTTAATTATTTATAAACATTAATATCATTATCTTCATCTTATTTCATCATAAGACCAATGTTAGCCATTCGTTTCTTCATAAGACCAATTTTAACCATTCGTATTCATAAACATTAAAATCATTGTCTTTTATCTTATTTCATCATATCTGATACTAATGACAAACAACAATAAGGGGGAAAATATAGTACGGAAGCTACGCAGAGCAAGTTTGAACACAAACAACGAATAACCACACATTGCAATCGAAGTGTTGTAAACATTATTGACAAATGCGAGCTTTGTAGTCCAATTTTTGAGTTTTAGAAACAAGATAGCGACGAACGGAAAGTTTCACACATTATGGAATCAAAAGTCTAACGGCTGGCGAAAAGCCTCAATAAAAATAAATTAATCGCACCCATTTAATGACCAGCGCAGCAGCTACGCAATTGAACTTTCTCTTCTCGAGCTGGTATAAAGCCAGACAATCCACGGCCGTTTCCATATAGTCTAATCGATATGGATACAGGCATATCCAAGCTTTTACCATGTTCACTAACACCAACAGCAGTCATTGTATTCATAATACTGCCGATAGTATTCATATCACTACTCATTTGTGTAAATAGAGCAATGGTAAAGCTGCCTCCAGGGTCACGAGGGTTGCCGATATTAGATAGTTTGTTAGATCTGAGGTTCCTTACCAGTCTTTGTATACTCTCTCATAATGTTATGGTGGTCTGATGTATTTCAAATTAAGCACCACTCCTATTGTCATAGCTTCTTCTGTAGAGACCTCAACTCCAATACTGAATACTTTAGATTCCACTCTATATAACAGACCAGTGAATGGCAGAGCTGCAGCAGATATACTCATGTACAACAAGAATAATATTGGCTGGTCTCCCAAATGGAAAATGTTGAGAAAGCATTGTATTTTCCATCTGTTAAGCCACAAAAGTTTAGAGGAGTAGTTGGAATCCAGAGAAGAAGAAATGGTGCTGTTTCTTGCATCCATCTTCAGACAACAAACTACTTCCACTGCCCTCAATGTCGGAGTTTTTCTTAACGTCTTCGCCTCTAATGTTATTGCAGAGATGACATTGAAGATGAGAATATTCGACGACAACAACGCATAGGCGTTGCTTTTCAGAGATTTAATAAAGGATTTCTTAAGCACGGCTGCTCGTTTTAGGATTGAGGATTTTGTTCCTTTCTTAGCCTGGATTGGTTTCGGTGTTGCTTCTCGTCGGGAAATGAAGCAGCTGCACAAGCGCATCGACGAATTCTTGGTGCGGAAGCTAAAACAGCACACGCGTATGGCCAGTGAGGAGAACACATAGAAAGACTTTATAGAAATTCTGGAAGCAATTAAACCTAATTCAGATTCTGATGGAGAGCTTTTAGAATCTAATATCAAGGGCATTTTACTTGTATGTGCTTCCATGTTGCACTTAGAAACCCGTTAATATTTTTATAAAATGACCTAAGACATGGATTAATGACTTTAAGAAATGTTACTGAAATGCAGGACATGTTTGCAGCAGGAACAGATACAGCTAGTCGTACGGTGGAATGGGCAATGTCTGAGCTGATCCGTCATCCTCATCTCATGAAGAGAGTTAGAGACGAAATCAATTCAGTGGTGGGAGTTGGAGAAAGAGTAAAAGAATGTCATCTCGGTGAGCTAAAATATTTATGTGCAGAAGTGACGGAGACTCTTAGACGTCATCCTCCAACTCCTCTCATGCTTCCCCATGCATCAATATCTCAACATTCTTCCAATGTATTGGGACATTTGATTCCTCCCAACACACGTGTGATGGTGAACGTGTGGGCCATAGCAAGAGATCCAAATTAATGGGAAAGGCCACTGGAATTTGATCCCGATCGATTTGTGATTAATCCTGTTACTATTCATGGAATAGGTTTTCCAATAATACCTTTCGGGGCAGAGCGAAGGATGTGTCCGGGCTATAATTTGGGGTTGCGTATGGTTAATTTTGCACCTGCAAGCTTCATTCATGCATTTGAATGGATGCTTCCTGCTGGACACAATCCCCAAGATTTAGATATGCGTAAAAATTTAAAGCATCTAATCACATGAAGGTTCCTCTCAAGCTGTTCGCCACTCCTCGCCTGCCTACCCATCTCTACAACCTCTGACATGTTTAGTTTACGTGTCTTTCAATGTTTTCTTCCTCATGTTCTACGTAAGTTTTTTCTTTGTTTATTTGTATTACATTATGGCTTTACTATCATCATAATCAACGTTGTAAGGGTAACAATATTATTATACCTTGTTACCTTTTATGTAGTAACACTATAATATAATAATAAGTTTATATATATATATATATATATATATATATATATATATATATATATATACTCTCCATGAACTTCCAACAATTTTATATGTTAAAAAATTTGTATCATTTTTATAATTTAAATTAAAGCTTAGTCTTTTAGTTTCATATATAGTTTTTTTTATTATATAATAGAAGTCATTTTAAAGATTTAACATATAGGTTGATATTAATTAATTTTTTAAATTATTATATTTTTAAAAATTGAAAATTAAGTACGAGCATTTTATTAATATGAATTTACAATTGAATTAAAAAATGATGTCTTCTAACAGTTTTGGTCCCTCCACGCCCAAAGTGATTTCAAATTCACATGTTTCTCTTTCGAATCCTTTGTTCAGATCTAGGTCCAAGCCTTTCAAAACATGCATCTAACGTGCCTCTATCCTGACTATCAACAACTGCATGGTGATAGTTGTTGGACATGGTGGTAGGGGTGATAGGGGTGGCCACAATTTTGTTGCTGTGGTGGGCGCTGTCAAAAATTTGGTTCCGCATTTGGGAGGAAAGGAGAATGCGACCGTGTTCAATGGCAACGCTCATTGGTGGTGCATGGGCCATCTATTTTTGCTGATAACAGCCCTGAGCCAACTCAATCTGCCAATACCTAGTGATGACTTACCCCCTACCACTCTGTCCCCTATTCTGCCACACCTTGTTTTGGTTTTTGGTAAAAAGGAGATGGCTACAATGCGGAAAAATGAAGAATGGTTATCAGAAAGAGGACTTATCTACAAATTTGTGAATTTTCACACTAAGCTACCCACTTTCCATCCATGAATTTGCCATAACTAGTTCCCCTAGATGAAAGGTAACATGGAAATCTACCCATGTGCTCATAGTTTTTTATTGTTAAATTTGACTGGGTCAAAGATAAGGCAAAGATTCAATAGGAGATGTGGAGCTTTGATTTTCATATTTTGGTGCTTAAGCCTTGGTTCCCTTCATTTGACTTGATATCTTAACCCTTCAGTGTTTGACCCATATGGGTCTATCTCCCTCAGCTCCCTGTCCAGTTTTGGTCCACCCACTATTTCAAAGCCATTGGGATTCTCATCAGTGAGTTCTAGCTTATTGATTCTAGTACTACACTT
Source organism: Torreya grandis (assembly GCA_037957365.1). Taxonomy (NCBI): domain Eukaryota; kingdom Viridiplantae; phylum Streptophyta; class Pinopsida; order Cupressales; family Taxaceae; genus Torreya; species Torreya grandis. The sequence continues at coordinate 1,577,776 of JARHVA010003568.1, forward strand.
TTCTCCCATACCACATATGTGAGAATCCTTGTGCTCCTTGATACCTCCACCCCCCTCCCTGATAAAATTGAGCTTAAATTTGAAGATTGGTCTTGGCTTCAGGCTCTTGACTTTGACTTTATGCTCTAATACCACATGTAATAACCCTGTTGGGTTAGATATAGAAGTATATGAATTTTTCTTGTGTAATATAACACATATATACAAATGGACTACATCTCAAGAGTCTAATAGAGATCAAAATAATATTTGAATGATAATAGTAAGTACACATTACATCTTATGTAGTAGATCTCTAATGTCATGACAATGTTTCATAAAATTTATATAGAAAGTAATGTAGCAACTCAATCACGGTTGATACAACTCTGTAATCACTGTTGTCAATATATAATAATAAGCAATTATAATTATTCATCATAATAATCAATAGTAATATTCAATCTAACACAATATATATAATTTAGATACCTGGCTCTCTGGAGCATGAATTCCTCAGAATCTCCAGTATCTATGGTAATCTCAAGTGTCATCTCAATAGTAGTACTACTATGGGGAAGGAGAGCATTATGTGAGTGCTTCTTCACCCAACCATAGAACAACAATCCCCAACACTATCCCATTAGGGAATGGCCCTTCCTTCATGGATTAGGAGATAGTGACGATGTGGGAATCTAAAGAGACTAGCAAGTACTTGTGTGGTATATGAATCTAAATTAAACATGTAGTGTATGATAGAAATCCATTCTATTACAAGATATTGCACTAACATGTGAACCATACTCAAGAAATGATAATGTCTCACTAAACATACTTTAACTCAAAGCTTTACAGATAATAAATGATAATGATCTGAATAATCAATCTCATACACAACACTTGATCGAATTGCCTTCATCTAATATTGTAATACCAGTAAGCCAATGAAGTTCGTCTCACTCCTTATTCTTCATTAACAATGTAGATTGGCCAAATACAATTCAACCACAAGATTCATCAACTTAATCGTCATATGACATGATATACATATGAGTAATAACAACTTACATTAAATCCATCTAACATATGCATGAATCTTTCATTCTATTCTATCCCATACTAGACATAATAATTACAAATATACCACTCGAGTAACATATAATTTAGCTATATAATGCAACAATATAATTATTTTTTAGGTATTTACACCCTATGACAACCCATATTACTAAAGTCTAGTGTTCTAAGGTTTAACTACAAATTTTCCACAATCAATCATTTGAGGTAGTCTCAAATATAGAGAAACACAAGCATATATATATATATATATATATATCCCATGGAACACACTAACATTCCAAAGAGACATTTACTAAATTCTTAGAGTTACATGCACACATATACAAGTCTACCAACTATATTTCCACATGCTATCCTCAACAATAACTGATATGTATAATTATACATACAAATGTGAGTTAGGTATAATAACAATAGTAAGTACTACCTAAGTATAATACACTTTTATACTGTGGTACCCTATGATATCCCATTACATCATAGGTTCTCAACTACATCATAACACATAATTAAACATATTATTTCAAGAATCCAATGATCCATATAGATAATAATAAGTAAACAAGTACATGGTTATACTATCCAAATATACCTTAAATTTAGACTGCAATCTCGCATTCAAAATAATATAACTTTAAGCATGCATCATGATGCACCATTATATACTAGATATAGCCCACCATTCAAACATATTTCTCTTAACATGTACTACACTTGAATTTTTAATGTAGAATATACATAACACCAGTCAACTAATCATTTATAGATAAATAGAAATCACATAAACCCGTTATGTTATTCATTTATACATCTTGTTCTATTCTCTATAATATTGTCCTAAAAGATTATAGTTTTTTGGTTTCTTAAAGACTAACTCAAACCATATTTTAAAAGTAAAAACCCTATGTACTATTAATATGCAGCATAAGTAATTATTTAAACATTATGTGGATATTGAACCACTGTTCACTTATACTTTAAAATAAGAGCTCCTTAAAGGAATTTATAAATCTATTAGAGGATCTCAAATTCAGTACTTATCTTTTGATAATGAAGACCCATGTCAAATTGTAAATATGCATCTTCTGTTAAATATCAAGTTAAGAACCTAGGACACAACTCTCAATTTTTTGAACCCAAACCTTATATTTTATATACTCTTAATACCTAATATTCCTTAGGAAACAATATTTCCTTTAAAAATAAATACATACAAATAAATTTAAAGAGTTTCAAACATCGCATAATCTCTATTATACATTAAATTAGTATGATCTTATTAACTATTTGGGTCAAAACATATGATAAATATGCTCTATGATAATTCTAGTATGCATGCAAAATGTATATATTTAATCATATTTTTATAATTCTTAAGCATCAGAGCCACTATAATTAGAGGAGTACACTCCCTCATTCTAGCATAAACTAGTAAGCTATGGTATCCTATGTTCTTTTCCCAACATCATCGATACATAGTTTAAAATGGTTTTACATTTATGCAATGATTTTTTGTACTCTCAGTTAGATAATAAGCACATCAAGTTTAACAAAATAATATCATGTCCTTCACTTCATAATATACACAAGTAAATAATTATACGTAAAGTTATGTCGTTTACATAACAAGCATTAAGGTGCAAATATATTCTCTATTAATTTTTTAGAATATGCCACAAAATTATTCCATGAGATTATTGATTTATACTTATTTCCTTTATGGTGAAAAGGGTTCATAGTAAATGTCCATAATTAAATAGTGGAGTAATTATGGACACACAGTCTATAATATCATTATACTTCACCATTCATTAAATGTGTGGGAGTCAATATATAAAACATGTATAAATTATCATGTCTAAATGCACCTTAGGCACACAAGTGTTTGATATGATACACATACACTTTAACACGAGTAAATAAATCCATATATATATATATATATATATATATATATATATATAATGGTCTGGTTTATTGGATATATTTATATGTTGGTTATAATTAGTGAATAACTTTGCTAAAAAAATACTATACACCGTGTTATTAAAATATCAAGACAATATGTAAAATTGTCACATCACATGATGACACTCTCTAGAGCTATTTTCACCACTTTTATGTAACATGTCTAAAATGTCCCATTTTTATTCATCTCATGATGCAAGAGAACTTATCCACGTCCTGAGGTAGGTATGCTTCCCAATATCACAATAACCAAACATAAATTATACTACAACTAAATGTGTGTCTCGCTCTACCTTTCCTATTAATTCAGAATAAAGTAAAATCACATATGTGTTAGCCAACATTTAATGAATCTCATGATGGAATAGAAGAAAGTCACTTTCATAATATAATTGTTAAATGTAGGAAATAGGCATGAAGGGCTCACACTCCCAAAAAAAAACACAAACATAATACATATAGATTATAAATATGTCCTATCCAAACATAGAGATAAACTCATATTTATAGTATGTTGAAAACATAGAGGGGATTTCTGAGTCCACTGAAAACCTTGACAAAAAATGAATGTGGTTCTGCTCGAGTTAAAAAATATGAGCTAAAAATAATGGTGGCAGTGTTGCTCTTGGGATGAGTTATAGAAAAGAAAAGAATAGAAATTGATATGATAATAGGCTTACCATGGTGAAAATTGAAAAGTTGAGATTTTAGGAGTAGAAGAAGCAATTATAGGAAGATACAACCATGGTGGCAATAGTTGTATCTACCAAACCACTCTGCACCACAATTTCCCCCAAACTATTACTATTTAAAACTAGGCTATTTACAAAGGAATATGGCATATTATCTCTAATGATGCATGCATTAAATTATAAAAAATAAGCCCCCCTGTTTCAATACTATTTAGATAATCAATAACACCTCAAGGTAATATCACTGTAATAATATTTGAATAGTTAAAATCATGTTTAAAATCATTGACTATAATGGAAAGATCACTTTAATAAATTCCTAATCGAGATTAACTTGACTATATATAGAGCTACTAATTTTACCAACAATTTTAGTTAAAATAATTTTTTTTACCAAATACTAGGTTATATTAATGCTAAAAAATAGTAATTGGTAATAGTATATAGTTGTAACGTTACTAAAACTATGCTTTATCTAGTCATAAAATCTTGCTATTCATACATAGCTAATTCCTTGGGTTAAAGAACGAGTTTTCTACTATAAGGATTAGTAGAATATGGTAGGATACCAAATAATTATTACCTATTTGTTATATGAAACTTATTCTATTGATCAATAATAATAAAATAGATGCAAATTTAGAATTTTTCAGAGTTCAATTTAAAATTCGTGCCGCCTACCTTTCAAATTTTGACTCAAATTTTCTTGGAAGTGTATCCTTCCTCCTCTCCATTTTTTCCTCTTGAACCTTGCTCCACTCCATTCTTTTATTCCCCCCTTCTCATCTCTCTTTGCTCTACCTAAATAATCATGGCTTAGCCTTTTCTTAAATTTAAAACCTTTGATTCTTTTTTGTTTTATTCCATATTTAATTTTTATTAGCCTTTTTTATTTTTATGTTTTTAATATGGTATTCTCTATTTAATTACTCTTTCATTTATTTATTGCTTTATCTTTATTTCTCAAATCATATGATTTAATTGAAACTTTCCTTAAAATTTAAATCTTTCCTCTTTATTATTTTTATTGTTAAATGTTATATTTTATTTTTACATAATTTACAATAATTAATGAATTTATTAAATATCATTTCAAATTTCCATGATAGTGTAATGATTAATTTATAGACTAATAATCTAAATTAGTTTAATCTATCAAATTTTGAAGCATTCATGGCCACACACAAGGCACAGTAGATGAAATCTATAAAACCATCAAAATATACTATCAAACTATAAGAAAACATCTATCTATTGAAAGCAATACTAAAGATATTATGCTAATCATTTAAATTATGCACCTAGCATGAATTATTTATGTGGTGTGTGTAGGGTTCTTTCTAGCTCTTTATAGACCTTCAACATCTCCATTTACTTCACCCTCTTCGATGATGCTCTCCCTCCGGCACACTTGAGGGAAGAATTCTCCTACATCTACCTCGCAACATGTAAGTCATTAGATCATTTTACATGATAATCATAAGTAATAATATATAACTAAATTAGTACATTAATATGCTTAAAATGTAAATAAATACATAAAGCATCTCATAATAAGCAATCACATATTTACATCTATCTAAACAACATTTTATTATCTCAAAATAGCATAAATCTCAATCTTATTCAAAAATATAACTAAATTTAAGTTTGTTAATTATATATATCCATGGAAAATATAACAAATTTATCTGGAGAGGAATTAGGATGTAACATCATTAACATCATTAGCAAAGTAATAACATGATACATAATGTCAAACTTAGTAAATAAATAGGAAAGTACCTATATAACTCACCATAGTTCTTTCAAGTTTCACTATTTCTAGAGTATCGGTCCGATAAGACTCCACTGAATAACATTTCCTAATTAAGCAAACATAGTTGTGAGTATTACTTACTCTGACTGATTCTGTCATGACCACCCAAGGGTCTAGATTCATTAAGACAAGCCTATTTACTATAAGATTGACCACTTCTATTACCTTTAAGGGTCCCATAAATCTTAGTGAAAATTTCAAAAAATTTCTAAGAGCATATAAGATCACTATGCAAGCCAAAATAAATGACCAAGGAGAGGTTCAAAAAATCTTCCATCCCTTAACACATCTCTTTATCGTAAAGAGTGTTTTTCTCATCCTATAGAAAAATAATTAAATAATTTTGAAGGAATAATGTGTATATATTAATATTATCACTACTCTATATAACATCAGATAAGTATAACATGTCAATACTGTCACTACTCCATAAATCTCCTAACAAGTATATGATGATGAATAGGAATAGTGATTATAAGTATACAAAAATTATTGAATACTCATCTATTTGGAATCTCTATCTACCATATACATGTGTATGGCCATATGATTGAATTTCATAATTTTTGCCTATCAAATCTTAGATTTAATAAGTATGTTTGTCAAATCTAAATCAGTAACAATAGTGTCAATATGAGGCTAAGTAGGATACCATATTATTGATTAAAAATCACATTCCTAATTCACCACTCTTCCCTTAAATTTTCATTACCCTATGATCTCTAATAAGTGCACAAGGTTTAATGAACCATAAATCCATACAAAAAAAAATTTACATGCTAAATGTTTTCAGATGTATCATCATAAAGAACAAAATCAAACAATCAATCTATAATTATATTAAATTAATTCTAGCCAAACCTACTAGTATAATGTTTCATAGTTGAACTCATTCTATTATGTTCATGATTAAGAGGAAATAATGTTATCATTATCATAACATAGGTTGATAATCACACCATTCTTTCAACCTTATGGGAAAATAAACATAACAATATCTCCTTACTTGCTCAACTAACACATAACAAGTTAACAATTTATTTCACCTGAGTTATCAACGGTGTATAATATCATACTAATTATAATCAACATATAATTATTAGTAAATAGTTTAATATGTAAATCAAGGATTGCTACCTCATGTGGTCTTAAGATCACAAGTTAGATCAAGTAATTATTTAAAGAGTTATAAATAAAAATTAGAGAACTATCATCTCAAAAAATCCTACATACCTTCATTGGGTAAAGGAAATCATCACAACTCAATGTTGTCAGGCATTGCCTACTTATCCAATCATGTAAGTATGGTATCTCAATCTATTTCCATAACTGGGAGAGAGATATATGCCAACATAAAGATGTGCTCATCCATTCAATATTAAAACTTATTTCTTATAAAGAGTAGAGAACATTATCTCACAAATTCCAAGGGAGTACAATCAAAGAACATTCATAACCAATTCCCAATTAAGAGAGTACTAAATCAACATCATGTATATTATACTCCTTTTAGCAACATCATAATAATGTCAAAAGAGAATAAAATAATAAAAATAACTTGCCTCTATGCTAACTTGAAGAGATGACACTTCTTCACAAACCACATACATTAAGAGTGAAAATTCCATAAATAAATTCCTAACACAAAGGAATTATCAAACAATACAACAAGACTCTACTAAGAAAA
>JARHVA010003568.1:1590000-1605000 GCA_037957365.1 Torreya grandis
AAGGCAGTGGTCGCTGCATCTACCAAACTGCTTTGCACCACCATTTCCCGTAATCTTCTACTATTTAAAACTAGGTTGTTTACAAAGGAATATGCCATATTATCTCTAACTCTGCATGCATTAAATTCTTAAAAGAAGGTTACCTATTTTAATACCATGTAGATAATCGATGACACCTTAGGGATTTGTTTACTATAATAATAATATAATAATATTTGAATAGCTACAATAAGGTTTGAAATCACTAACTATAGAGGTTAGAACATTGCAATAAATGTCCAATTGAAATTAAATAGACTACACATAGAGCTATCAATTTTACCAATAATTATAGTTAATACAATTTTTTTAAGAAATACTAGGCTATATTAATGCTCAACAAAAATCATTGGTAATAATATATGGTTGTAGCGCTACTAAAAATGCACTTTATTTAGTCATAAAATATAGTTATTCATACATAGTTACTTCCTTCAGTTAAGTTCAATGGTAAAGAATGAGTTTTATATAATAAGGATCAGTAGAATATGGTAGGATGCCAACAAGTTATTATCTATTTTTTATATTTATCTTATTCCTTGATCAATGATAATAAAACAGATGCAAATTTGGAATTCTTCAAAGTTCAAATTAAAATTCATGCCACCTACCTTTCAAAGTTTGACTCAAATTTTATTAGAAGTGTATCCTTCCCCCTCTTCATTCTTTCCTCTTTCTCCTCACTCTACTCCATTCTTTTCTTCCCCCCTTTTCATCTCTCCTTACTCTACCTAAATAATAATGTTGTAGCCTTTTCCTAAATTTAAAACCTTTGATTCTTTTCTTTGTTTTCTTCCATATTTAATTTTTATTATCTTTTTCTATTTTTATGTTCTTAATATGGTTTTCTTTATTTAAAGATTATTTTATTTATTTATTTATTTTAATTACTTAATTTATTTATTGCTTTATATTTATTTTTCAAATCATATTATTTTATTGAAACTTTCCTTAAAACCTAAATCTTTCCTCTTTATTATTTTTATTGTCAAACTTTCTATTTTATTTTCACCCAATTGATAATAATTAATGAATTTATTAATTATCATTTCAAAATTCCATGATAATGTAATGATTAATTTATATACTAATAATATGAATTAGTCTAATCAATAAAATCTTGAAGCATTCATGAACACACACAAGACACACTAGAAAAAATCTATAAAACCATCAAAATATACTTTCAAATTGTAAACAAACATCTATCTATTGCAAGAAAAAGTAAAGAAATTATGATAACCATTCAAATTATTCACCTAACACAAATTATTTATGTAGTGTATGTAAGGTTCTTGCTAGTTCTATATAGACCTTCAACGTCTCCATCTACATCACCCTCTCCAATGATGCTCTCTTTCAAGCACGCTTGAGGGAAGAATTCTCCTACATTTACCTTATAACACACAAGTCATTATATCATTTTGCATGATAATCATAAGCAACAATATATATCTAAATCAATACATTAATATGATTAAACGTAAACATATACATAAATCAATTCATAATAAGCAAGCATGTATTTAAATCTAACTAAGCAACATTCTATTATCCTGAAATAAAATAAATGTCAAGCTTAATAAAAAAATATAACCAAATTGAGATGTAACACTATTTCATTATTGGGATTATTTTGAGATTGGAAATCTCTATAAGGATTTCCTCAACATTAAAAAGAAAGTGAAGACATCAAAAAATTATTGGAAGAGCACTCTTCCATTTCATCTCATAGTGGAAAAGAAAGATAGTGTAGAGAACTTCAACATTGATAGTGCTAGTCCAAATGTGGTTCCTTCCTCTACCCCCTTGGTAGTCTAATCCCCCTGTGAAGCTTTAATAGTGGATTTGGTAAGCAAGCAAGTTCAGGGGAATCAAAGTCCCTACAAGGTCTGTACTGAACCCTACCCCAACATTGCAGGAATTGATCTTCTTCTTCCTGTTTCTACCATTCTGACCAAGGGTAAATAGACTATGGTTAAAAGGAAAAGGAAATCATGTTTCAATAAAAAGAAATGAAAAAGGTTGATGATCTCCTTAGACATAGATCTGTTGTGTCTTGAAAAGAAGCTCATGGATTTTTTCAAAAACTACCATTGTCGATGTTTGGGATTCCATCATGATCCCTCATATGTTTATTCTTGGCTCAGTTATACTTATTTTTGGGTGTTTTTTAGTTTTCTATAGTTTTATGATTTGGTATGAATTGATTATTAGCAATGTTTTTTGATGCTTCAGGGACCTACTAGTTTTCTCTTAGTTAGGATTATCTAATAAATGGGTCAGTTTTGACCTCCTCCTATGTCCAGGATGGTTTTTGATCCAACAAAAATTGATTCATTGGTCTTCTAGGGATCTTGATGGTTTCCCAAGACCTAGGCCTCTCTTAGTCCAAGATGGTTTTTGGTCTAGACAAATCTAGTTGGTTGTTGCACTAGTCAAATGCGGTAAAAGATCTTCCTCTACAGGTCCTAGATCCAATCAAAAAAGATTGCTTTGTTTGGACATGGGCCCCCTTATGCCCAGGATGGTTTCTAATTTTTGATGTTCCCCCCTTACCAAGGCCCTCTTGGTTTATCACTATAACTACATATTTTTGCTAGGTCCTCTTTGTACTCCTGCTCAGTGATTTTTGATGAGGAGGTGACCTGATCCTCCTAATGTATCATTCAGTAGGGTCCTTTCTTAATCTTGGTCAATTATTTCCAAATAGGGGTAGCCCAAACATCCTAATGTGTTTGGGATGGTACCCACACTAGTTATCAAATATGGGGTTACTCTAATCTAAACATTAATGTATGTAAAAAGTTAAAATTGATCTTTAGGACTAAAAAAAAATGTAAAGTAATGAATAAGGAATCAAAATAAAATTATATAAAATTTAAAATTAAAAAATAAGTATCTATGAAAATATATGAAAATAAATCAAATCTTTTAATGGTTTACTAATTCCACCATATTTAGAATCCTATCACAAAGTCACTTCCTACTTAATTTTGAAGAAGAAATAAGGTGAATCAAATAATCCTCTAGGTATATAGTATTATATAAGTAACATCTCTAGACAAATGTCAAAGATCAAGCATATCCCAAAATAAAAAGATGAACATCTCTAATCCTTATACATAATGATTTTTTGAATATCCAACTGATTCAAATGATTCACCTACTAATCTTATATAAAAAATAGCATATAAATACAAAAAAATCATTGGTTTAAAGATTCAATTTTTTTTGTGGGAAATCTGATGTACGTGAGGAATTTGATAATCTATTTCTATATGGAGATGGTGTGAATAAACACTAAATTGTGCCAATGAAACACTTAAATTACAATGTAATTAGAGACATGTATAGCCTAGAAGTTAGACGAGCCTTTCTTGAAATTGAGTATGTGTCCAATGAATGTTAAAACTTTGAGGAGAGTAAATTCTTTGTAAAGACCTCAAAGATCAAGCATATCTCAAAATAAAAGGGCAAATCATCTAATTTAGTCCTTGTACAGCATGATTATTTGAAGATCCAATTGATTCGAATGACTCAACTACTAATCTCATAGCAAAAAATAACATATGAATACAAAATGATCATTGCCTTAAAGATTCATAGAATAAAGTTGGGAAATATGATGCATGTGAGTAATTTGATGATCTATCTCTATATGGAGATGGTGTGAATAAACACTAAATTGTGCCAATGAAACACTTAAATTGCATGGTAATTATAGATGTTTATCCTAGAAGTTAGATATGTCTATCTTGAAATTGAATATATGTGTTCAACTAATATTGAAACTTTGAGGAAATTAAAGTTTCTATAAAGACGTCAAATATTAAGAATATCTCAAAATAAAAAGGCAAAGTGTATGTAACCCTTGTACACCATGATTGTTTGAAGATCCAACTAATTCAAATGATTCATCTACAAATATCATAAAAAGAATAGCATAGAAATAGAAAATGATCATCGATTTGAAGATCCATAGAAAAATATTTGAGAAATGTGACGTATGCAAGGAATTTGATGATCTATCTCTATATGATGATGGTGTGAGTAAACACTGAATTTTGCCAATGAAACACTTAAATTGCAAGGTAATTAGAGCCCTGTAGTGTAGAAGTTATATGAGCCTATCTTTAAATTGAATATATGTGTTTAACTACTGTTGAAGCTTTGAGGAAAGAGGTTCAAAAGTTTGTAACTATTTTGGATTGAATTAGGACCTATAGACGACATCATTATCAACCCTATTTATCTTCCTTTTCAATAAATATTTTGCATCAATTAAAATTTCATGTGGAATAGGTATATCAGTGTCAATATTTACAAGGCATAGTAGAGCAAAAGCCTTGACAAACGAACCATATTTGATCTCAAAGCTTAGAAAATATATTCACAACTCTTCAAAAAATAATTTAGATTTTTTTTTTCTATATTAAATATAATTTTATTATATTTATCAAAGACAACTATATAATTCAACAACAATAACACTTCAATATTTTGTAATAAGTAACATTGAATGAAATATAAATTAGGATTTTGTTTTAAAAACATATTTTTATCATATCATATTGTAATGAATAAATAATGTATGAAATAAAAATAAAAATATTATTTAAAATTATATATTTTTATAGTATTATGATGATTAAAATCTATATTATATTTAAATAATTCTTGGTGTTTGGTTTAGGATAAAATATTTATTTGATTCAACATAGTATAGAATGATAAACTAGTAGGTGCCCTGAAGTTGCAAGGGAAGCTGGATCAATTTTTTTTCCTAATCATATTTAATAAGTGTTTTATTTTAATATATTTTATTATATATATTTTTTTTAATATTAATTTTTTTAAGTGTAATATATTCTAATATATATTTTAAAACATTATATATTTCAATATATATTATATTATATATTTTAATATATTATTTTATTCTATATATTTTAAAATATTTTTGAAATTTGAAATTAGTATAATAATATTTATTTATATTATATAATAAATATTTCTAAATTTTAAAATGGAGTGATACTTATATATTATTTTATAATTTTAAATATATATTATTATAATTAATATTAATAATATATTATATATCTGATTATATTAAATATTTTATTATTTTATATAATTTATTTATATTTTATGTTATATTATGTTATGTTATATTATTATTTTATATATGTTATTATATTAAATATTTTAATATTCTAATATTAAATTTTAACCCATATTTTAATATAATATTAAAATATATTATTATGTATTTATATATATTAATAATTTTTTAGTTATATTAAATATAATATTAATTTATAATACATAATATTAAAATATAAATATAAATAAAATGATATTTAAAATATTAATATATAAAAACTAATAATATAATATAAATATATTTAATCATATGATAATATATTATTATATTATTATATAGTTTTTAGTTTTTTAAATAATAATATTAAAATTATATATATTAGTATACATGTTTATATGAATTGAATCATGATTGTTTACAACTAATGTGAACTTTAACACATAATATTATACTATAATGATTATAACTATTATAATATTTATATATTTAATATAATTAAATTTTAATATATTATATATGATAAAATTTTCCAAATATTAATATAAAAAATATATTTGATATATATATATATATATATATATATATATATATATATATATATATATATATATATATAAAATTAATTAATTAATTTATATAACTATTATACTCATAATATAATATATTGATTATATTTAAATACTATAAGTAATATACAATAATACGTTTTTTATATTTTTTATATTATTTACAGTATTTAACTAAAATAAATATACTATATTATGAGTATAATATTTATATAAATAATAATATTATATTAATTATAATATATATATATATATTTTATTACATATTTATCTAATATATAAATATTATTATGATTTAATATAATAATTTATAAATATTAATATCATATTATGTATAAAATTTTAAAACATTCAATTTAAATATATGTTTTTCTTCCAAGTTTCCTACTCGGGGACCACCTGTTGCAAGTAGCATCAGCTCCATTTCCTCTTCGCACAGTATGAGCTCCACCTGTTGGTTGTTTTGTTATTTCATTGAGTGATCCTCTTCCTCGGGTAACTTCACTAGAATGGTGTAACAACATGGCCGGATCTGTCCTATTATGATCTATATAGGAACCCATTGATTTAAATTATATGTACAGCAATCTGGGCTGTCAAATCTCATAGATGTTTGGTAAAGTAGTGTGTTTCAATAAATAACAGGATTAATTTGTTGTGTTCAGGGGCAAGTGTATTTGAAGCTTTTGTATTTTTTTGCCTTCTGCTTGAAACTACGTGAGCAAAGCAGCAATCTCATTCAATGGATTTGTTTTCTTGTGGCAGGGTCAATGTGGGTATTCTATAAATAGATATTTTACCTGTATTTGATTTTTGAATTTGGCTTGAGATTTTCTCTAATCACTCATATAATGGTGCAGTACATTCTGATTACTACAAATTACCTAATTCGTTGGAATCTAATGCTGACATTTTCACAAACTTTTTTTCTGTACCAAGTATGGGACGGTGGTCGAGTAGTCGCTTAAGGCATTGTTATGATCGACGTAGAATTGGCATGTAAGAAGGAAATAATTGATTTTCTTCCCTATCACTAGACATGTATACTGCTCTCTGCCAGTCCGCAAATGTCGATAAAATTAGTTGGTAACCTTGTAGCACAATTAACATTGATTTTTCAAAAAATATGTGGCTAAATTCCACATATACCACATGGTTGCACATTGGCAATTTGTTAGCAGCATCACTAAATTTAGCAGTAAGCTGGAAACACGGTTCTTCTTATTTGAAATATTTGAATTACTTAATAGTATTTGCTTAAAACGTCCTTAATCATGGTGTAAATGCACTGATATATTATCTTGTGTCTATTTTTTATGGTGAGCGCTTGCCCAATTAAGTTTTGTGTGCCCAAAATCCATTATTGCTACTTTACCTGGCTTGTAAGTTTTGATAAATCCATTACTGCTACTTTACCTGGCTTGTAAGCTTTGATAAATCCATTACTGCTACTTTACCAGGCTTGTAAGTTTTGCTTGATCAGTGGATTGTTAAATCTATGGCCTCTTTTTCTTCTCTAACCTCTACTTTTATCATTACTTTGCATTCGTCGGACACCTTAGGTTTTGTATTCGTCTACCAAATGGTAGAAAGGCCAATTATTTGTACGTCAGTAGGGGTTCGAGTCCTGTGAGCGAGGAGATGCTGGGTTCGACCCCGGGTAGCACACCGTGAAAGCTGAAGAAGGGAAAGGAAGAGTACATGGGGGTAGAGGAGATAATAATTGATAACAATGGCAATGCGTTATTTTGTTCTTCTTCATTTTTTTGGGGTAAATTGGATCCATTGAATCTCAGGGTATGTCAGAGGTAAGTTATGTCTTGTCTAAATAATTCTCAGGCTAGACTGTAAATTTATCTTCACATCGCTATTACTTGTCAGGAAAAAGAATACCTACTTTGCTATTATGAGGTTAAATTTATCTTCACATCGCTATTACTTGTCAGGAAAAAGAATACTTACTTTGCTATTATGATGTTCCTTTTTATGCAGGCGACACAAATGCACTCAATTCGTTGCTGAGAAAATCGTTCTGGCTGAGAAATGTTCCAAAATCTGAAGCCGTTCATTATTCATACCCACAGAAATTAATAGAACTAACAGAAATTAATTAGTGTTGATAAATTTGTATATTGTCTAGTGCACCAGTTGTATGTAAATAAGGCTAAAACCAAGATGCACCCAGTTGCGTCACCACCATGCATGGGGGACGGACGATTACGTGATGACAGGGCGCTGACAGCTACTATTCTAAGGAAACCGAGTAACCGCCGTCTTTGAAATCCCATCACTGCTGTTAAAACCACATAGTTGGATGTGTCTAAAACCATTAAAGCAAACCATAACTTGTCAATGTCTAAGCTTGGTTCGATGTGTTGAAAATTCTAAAAATGTATTTGATGTGATAATTTAATCTTTAAAAAAATATGAAATTAATTTTAGAGTCATAATTCAACCATGCATGCTATGAGGAACTTTAAATAAATTATTTAGACCTTGCATCTTTATTGAAAATTAAGGTTTCACAAGGCATTCTATGAGGAACATATCATGGTTTATTTATTACATAGTTTAGTTCATTTTTCAAAATAATATACTTTTTAAGGTATATTTCACTTGTTTTATCTTAATTTTGGTGATTTATTTTTTTATGATTATCGAGTGTTTTAGATGGTTGAGATATTACATCATTATTAAGACAAGAAATAAAACCTCCTGAGGATAATAAAGATTTAATTTCTTGATGATAGCATATTAAAATGCTTCCTTTTTTATTACTACTAAGGGGATGCTTGGTAATAAACCCATAAATATTGAATGTGCATTAGATTGCTAGATAACACATTTCTATGCAAAATCATTATGTGAGTTATTTATTAGTTGATTACATGGGATGATTTGTTTTAGAATACAAGGGATAGATATTAAATGGTTGGTAACAATAACAATTAAGAGGAATTAAGTTCTACCATACCATCCACTGCATATAATAGGAAAGTTATCGTGGGCTTATGGTGTGATGAGTCAACATTTATACCTCTTTTGAGAATTAATTTCATTCATTAAAAAATGTACAAGTTTGGGACACTCATGGGAATAACCAAAAGTCATGATTGGAATGTAAATCCCTATGAACCATATTATAGATGGTATATCTAATCTAGGAAGATACTATTGATTTCATGAAATGAAAAAAAGAACTCTTTTTTAGCATACACTTGATTTAATAATATTGTATAGACAATCCTTGGTAAGCTTATATTGGATATATTTTGTCCTTACTATCATCAATATTTCCCTTGTTTTGGTTTCTAGTAAGTAAGATCTAAGTGAAATGTATATCCTAACTACCTTAATGGGAAACACCATTGTGACCTAGTTGTCATACTTGATTTGATATAGTCATTGAGATCTGTGTCTATTATAAGATAGAATGGATTTGCCTTCCTTAATGAATGCATTTGATCCATGTTATTGTATGTACCTTTTCTATAGGACCTCTATGGACCTTAACTATGGATTATATTTGAAACCCAGCCCTAGACCTTATGATAGGTGATAAATAGAGATTGATGTTTGGATCTTATGTTAATTTTCATATAGTTAGAGGATATATTAGGATACAATTTAAGAGATGATTTATATCATGGAATATACATCTAGGATAGTTAAACTTGGATTCATTTTATCCACTTCTGAAATAACGTTTGGTTAGACATCTACTTGTTTTTAATATTAGATTATTGGATATCTACAATTATGCCTCAAAATAGAGAGAGACTAAGTAAGAGTTGCATTGGTTTTGTTGACCTTGATGGGGGTAAAGTTAAAATGCTCAAATGCCTAAATCAATAATATACTATTAGATTATAAATCATGTTTTTTGAATTTGTATTATCTTAGTAACAGTGAATTTCCATACCCTTTTTTTTGGTTTTTTGCACTTATCAATATCTTAAGGAACATGGGATGGTATGGTAAGAACATGGCACCATAGATTTTTATATATAGACCTTTGAATGAAACATGACCCACTCTTGGGTACCCTATTTTTTTAGCTACTCTCTCCTCACCAAATGAGAACTAAAGTTAGCAAGGAATTTTCAATAAATCTATTGTTTACATAGATTTTAGTCATTGCAATCCATGAAGACAAGGGAACTTCTTACTACAACACATGGAAAATAATAAATACATTTTCAATTATGTTTAAGTTGATGACCATACCATTTCAAATTTCTCATTTTTATATAGGGTGGGAAGATGTTGTGCTCCATGATACTATATCTTTTGAGTATTTTTAAAAATAGTTCTTATTCCTTTTGTATACTTTTACATTTCATAAAAATGTCTACCACAACATTTGCAATAACAACATTTGATTTTAATTATGCTATGATGGATGGCATTCTAACTTCCAAAGGTCTTATTTTTACATATGCTTAGGGGATGTTGAAAATAGTTATAGATAAATGTGTTAAGAGACCTCTAAGAGTGGATTCCAAATATATTTATTAACAACAACATCGCCATATCACTTATATATTTATTTTCAATATATGTTATTTCTCATCATATCACATAACATCATTTTTATTGTTATGTAAGTGCAGTAATTATTTTCTATTTATTTAAAAGTTTTTATCAAAATGTACTTATTTTTAACATAGTATATGGGTGGAGATGAACTAATATATCATTGATATGGATATGCACATTTAGCATGATCATATAATTTTAATAATTTTTATTTGCAGTTTTTAAATATATTTTTCGTTAATGTTGATTATTTCTTATGTAGGATTCTATTTACCAATTGGTCACCACACTTGGAAGAAATGGAAAAGTGAGTAATTTTATCTTTTGTCAATTCCAATATCTATTTAATGAATTTTGTATTAAGATAAGCCCACCTTTGACTGGTGTGGGTACCATCCTGGATACATTAGGAGGCCTGGATCTCCCCCTGGCTGAAAAAATATGGAAAAGTAAAAAAATCACCAAGAGAATAAAAAGGAACAAAATGAAAGATGTAACAGAAGTGAAAAAGCATAATGGGACCAAATAAGTGAAGATAAATAGATAAAAGATAATAATTGTATTTGATTGGTGTGGGAACTAGTCAGTTTTGGTTGGACTAAAACCTAGCTTGGGCTAATAGAGAGAGGCCCAAGTCTCAAAGAATAGACAAAGTATCAACCAAGAGTAAAGAAAATTAATAAATTAGCTTAGAAGCTATTCTTAGGCACAATAGGGCTCAAGTCCCTAAGAGCCCAAACTAGGACCTAAAACCAAGAAAAATAGTAGGAAATTAGTAAGAACCCAAGTGGGATCTAAAGTATTCACCAACCCACCAATGGTCAACTCATACAAAAATAAAACTCAACAGTAAAAATATTAATTATTTAAAGGTAGAAAATCATATTTTTAAAATTAAAAACAATTCACCTTATCTACCAACTAATAGCTTCTAAGTAACGATCAAGTCAATGACAAGACCCATTAGCTACACAATAGTCATGAATCATTAATGATAGCACAAGAAAAAGTATCACTAGGGATCAAAATTTATCCATTTTGTCCACTGTCTCAAAGATCTTGAAGGAATTCCTTTCTAATTTTTTATGTTGGTTTTTCTCTCCTTTCCTGGTCTGTAAAAATTACATATATTTTATTTCCAAAAAAATTGGGGATAAGTGTTAGGGCACTATCCATATTGGCTATGAATTTGACAAAGAGGTCCCCATCCATGACAGATAGTACTAATTCAAAACCAAGCTATTTATAAAACTATTCTGTCTTACACTTGTACTCATAGTCGACACTTAGCCTTTTATTATTTTGAGGCTATGTAGATCTTGTGCCGTCTAGATTATTATTTTCTTCAGGGGCATTGGTTTTAGAGAAAAGAGATAAATATAGAACCAATTTTTCCTTCCTTACCTCATTGGGGTCATTAGATAAATTTCCTTCCTCCTTTCAATTCATAGTACATCCAATCTCTTTTTTTAATTCTAAAAATATCTCTATCCTTCTATTGTACCTTGCAGGGTGGATGCCTTAGTAAGGGAAAGATATTTTCCAAGTGTTAGGGATGCAATGTCATCAACATTCGTGGCATTAACTTGCTAAGAGTATTCTTCTTTGTCTCTAAATTTATGACCAAAGATATATCACATTGAGCAGAATTCATCAACTCTTTCATACATAATGCTCTACATCTAAATTTTGAATTAGATTTCAGATCAATGGAATTGGGTAATACTATTTTTACATCAACATCGACATAATTTCTAGAAAAAATAGCCTTTTTTATTATTCTAGTCATTGAATCAATTACTATAAGGGAACCAATAGAGTTCACAATCCCCATTAGGATGTTGTTCTTATAGTATTCCAGTGGGAGGGCTAGAAGACTGATCCAAAGAGGGATGGTATCGAGAAACTCCTTAAATGGGTCAAAACCATACTTCCATTTTTTCAACAACAAGACATATGTACCCAAATTTTTGAGCCATTTTTCTAGAATCTAAGAACATTCCTCTTGGCTTAAGAAGGAGAATAATAGGAAGCAGGGTAAATTTTAGTCGCCCATATATAAATTAACTTGGGGCTTTTTGGTGAATCTCTAAGTATGTGTTTTATTAATCAAGTGAATGTTAAGAGATGGTTTTTATGTGAGAATTCAAATGGATAGGTGAATCATAATAGGGTGTAGAAGCCAAATGGGCATGTAATTGTATAGAAAACCTATAAACACTTATTTCATCCCTTTCCTACTACTAAAATTTGGCATTATGAGTATATGGGTGGATGTCTATTTACATATAATGGTGAATAAGCTCATATTGACTTTTGATGCGGTGGGAAACTATATTTCTATGTATGAAATTTATTTTAAATAGTAGCTGGGTGACCTAGAAAAATAACTTACACCTAGATAATTTAGGTGAATCCACATTATTCATCATCCCCTAAAATAGCCAAATGCCAATTTCTAAAATCAAAATATTCATGAATTAGTGAACAATAAGAAATAATATTTACCCTGGGAAGAAGTCATTGCGCATGACTACATTCTGTAGGCTTCTTCTTAAATACCATGTTCTTCTAGCTCATTCTCTTACAACATCAATATTTTCTAGATGGACAATTTAAATTTTTTTATAAGAATATTCTTTTACTCCTCTTCCACTTAATTTACTTACATAACAAGAATTTCTAATATGGCTTCCTTATTAGTAGTAGATGTGATGAGTTTGTTAAAGTTTTATTTTACACCCCTATCTCTTTTGACCACTTCAGCTCAAGAAAGATCATATTCCTTTTTAGTAGACACCATTCTCCTCTCAACTCCATCACAATATTCCTTATCTTCCCCTATAACACCCTCTCCTATTACCATTATTTGATGAAATTATTCACATTGGTGATTCAAATTTCATAATCTTGATCATTTTTTGTTTTTTTTATAGATATAAATAATGGGAGAGCTAGATTACTATTTCATATTGTTTCCTTTTTATGAAAACAATAACCTAAGATTTAGTAGATATTAGGTAGATTAAATTTAATTATTATTAATAGTGCAAAACACATAGTTATATCAATTGACTTTAGAATGAAGTTTATATGTATAGGATGCTAATTTTAAATAATATTAATAATGAAGCCTCTCTTAACTAATACATAATGGAAAAGTAAACTAAATAATTCATTGAGTATACCATAATGTGAATTGAGAAACCATAGACATAAAAATCAAAAATACAATAAGGGATAATGAACATATTTGCCAATACTAGAGGGATAATACGACACAAATAATCTCATGGTTCAAACAAATGTTTTAGATTGTAGAAACCTTAGTAAGAAATAATTCAATTTTTTTTATAGAAATATGTCTCGAATTGAGAGGTACATGCTTATAATTTATATTTAATGGTTCATATAGGAAAATAATATATCTTCATTTGAATATTAAAATGAATAGGTACTGAGCATTACTCTAGGGACACATGAATATTTTAATGAAATGATATATTTCACTTCTAAAAGTGTAAAAATAGGAAATTAAAAAAGCATTAACTTGTTGGTATCTATATATTGAAGTATGGAGTTTATATAGAACAAGTATACCACAATGAATCTTAAAGTATGTTTATAATTAACAAAATGCAATTTATATATGATAGTATTAATCATTAAGTTAAATTTTTTGGAATATCCAGTCTAAGTTTGTAACGTTGTTGAATAAAAGGCATATATCACTTATTATAGCATTTTTTGAATTTACTCATCTCTTTTTTCATATTATATTCTTATAATATTCATGTTTTTGAAATGTACGCTAAAGGTAAATTTCAATCCTAGATTTTCATGGGCTTAATTTTCTTATATTTGAATTCTCTACTACTAGAATTAATTTTTATGTCACATAAGCAATTTATAGAATGATTCTAGTGACTCAAAAATCCAACTACATTCATTATCCTATTATGATATTTAATTCATCCAACATTATACCACATGTAAGCTTAAATCATATATTTTTGAGAGGTTGATTATAGTATTTTTCCTATTACTTTTTTATATATTTGTGTTTGTGCCACATAAGTTATTGGAAGATCAACTCCTAAAAACATGCAACCTACTGGTATGAAGGGTCATGCCATTCCCTTTATGACTACACCGGAAAATCCTAACATGAGAGAGCCATAAGGCATTCAATCTCATATCACAATCTCTAGATTTGGAAAGCATTAAAACTCCTAGTATGTCACTTCCATTAAGCATTCCAATACATGATATTATTATAACAAAACTATGGAACAACCCTATATGTGTGGGATATATCCTAATTCACCTTGTAACACTAAAACATGTTTCCTTAAGGAGTCTCATAGAATCACAATAAAAACTATTAAGGCTCCTACCATATACTCATGAACATGTTTAAGGAATACAAAAACTAATTAAACAAATTAAATTATGGGAGATGGCATTATTAGAACATGCATAACTTGATACACATAAACATGTATTTTTTCAAAAATATTAAATTAAAACTAATTTTTCAAATCATTTTTTTAAGTAGTACATATTTTAGGATTTGCAGTTTTTACTTTTTTAATTCATGTAATATTTTTTTTTTATATTTTAGAGTTTATAATAGCCCTAATATCTTATATTTTTCTTAGTCCAATTTTCTTCATTTCATACCCAATGTTCAAAAAGGTATACTCATATTATATAATTTTTATTTTAATCTTGGCTAGTGTCCTA
>JARHVA010003568.1:1612500-1702500 GCA_037957365.1 Torreya grandis
ATGAAGGATATGTATGTAAACCTAATCACATATGTAAATTTGTGGAGGGTTATCTAATAAGAAATTATTTCATTGGTTTAGGATTTAATGCCCTAGGGTTTATGAACAATTTTTAAGAACCAAAATAGGTCTAAACCCTTCTAAACCCCTTTAAGAACCTTGTGTTAGAGATTGATCTATAAAGTGAAAAAAATTACATGGAATGATCCCAAAAACCTTCTAAAATAATTATATAATACATGTAGGTTATCACCATGTATTTTGTTTGTACTTGTAATTGCATAGACCATATTTAATGACTCATTTTACAAGGTTTTTGGGTGATTTGTGGGGTTTTGAATAGTTAAAAACTTTAAAACTATTAGACATGGTGTTTTGGGATGTATTGTATATATAAAATCCAAAAAATATGTATAATATACCTTGAAGATGTTCAAACAAACCTAGTTTTTCAAGGTAGTGTTAAATAGGTTTTAAAATTAGACTAGGTTTTGAATCCAGTTCATAGTTCTCATATTTCCACAAGGTCCAAGGACCTCAAATTCAAAATGGAAGTTTCTAACATATGATAAAAGTGAATCACACACTTTTTGGTGGTTTCTAGGTTTAAACCCTCCTAAAACACTAGTATGAACCTAGTGTTAGAGATTGATCTATAAAGTGCATAAAATTACATGGAATGATCCTAAAAACGTTTTAAAATAGTTATATAATACATGTAGGTTTTCACCATGTATTTTGTTTGTACATGTAAGTGTATAGACCGCATTTGATGACCTATTTTGCAAGGTTTTTAGGTGATTTATGGGGTTTTAAATAGTTGAACACTTTAAAACTATTGGATATGGTGTTTTGGGATGTATTATATATATAAAATCCAAAATATATGTATAATATACCTTGAAGATGTTCAAACAAACCTAGTTTTTCAAGGTAGTCTTAAATAGGTTTTAAAATTATACTAGGTTTCGAATCCATTTCATGGTTCTCATATTTCCACAAGGTCCAAGGACCTCAAATTCAGAATGGAGGTTTTTGATATATGATAAAAGTGAATCACACACTTTTTGGTGGTTTCTAGGTTTAAACCCTCCTAAAACCCTATTATGAACCTGGTGTTAGAAATCGATCTATAAAGTGCATAAAATTACACGGAATGATCCTAAAAACTTTTTAAAATAATTATATAATACATGTAGGTTATCACCATGTATTTTGTTTGTACTTGTAATTGTATAGACCACATTTAATGACCTATTTTCCAAGGTTTTTAGGTGATTTATGGGGTTTTAAATAGTTGAACACTTTAAAACTATTGGGTATGGTGTTTTCGGATGTATTATATATATAAAATTCAAAAAATATGTACAATATACCCTGAAGATGTTCAAACAAACCTAGTTTTTCAAGGTAGTCTTAAACAAATTTAAAAAGAGACTAGGTTTTGAATCCATTTCATGGTTCTCATATTTCCACAAGGTCCAAGGACCTGAAATTTGGAATGGAGGTTTTTGATATATGATAAAAGTGAATCGCACACTTTTTGGTGGTTTCTAGGTTTAAACCCTCCTAAAACCCTAGTATGAACCTGGTGTTAGAGATTGATCTATAAATTGCATAAAATTACATGGAATGATCCTATTTTTTTCTTAAATAATTATATAATACATTTAGGTTATCGCCATGTATTTTGTTTGTACTTGTAATTGTATAGACCATATTTAATGACCTATTTTGCAAGGTTTTTAGGAGATTTGTGGGGTTTTGAATAGTTAAACACTTTAAAACTATTGTATATGGTGTTTTCACATGTATTATATATAAAATCCAAAAAATATGTATAATATACTCTGAAGATGTTCAAACATACCTAGTTTTTCAAGGTAGTCATAAACAGGTTTAAAACGAGACTAGGTTTTGAATCCATTTCATGGTTCTCATATTTCCACAGGGTCCAAGGATCTCAAATTTGAAATGGAGGTTTTTGATATATGATAATAGTGAATCACAGACTTTTTGGTGGTTTCACATGTATGGGAGAGGTATGGATCAAAAACTCAGTCTTTTAGGTACGGAGGCCTAATTGGAGAAAAAGAATAGAAAAGAGACACTTCCACTCACTCTCAGGACCTAAAATTTTCTATGGAGATATAAATAAATATTGGGTTATAAAATATGTATTTATTTTATAAATAATTTTTTTAAAATTATCTACATAAGGAGGTTTAGAGGTTTTTAGGGATATAAGCATTTGCAGCTAAATGAGAGCAAAATGTATAAGATATAGTCTTATAAGTTATTACATAAAACAAAATGAATTGATTAAATTTTGATAAGGTATTTGAATTCCTTTAATAGAGAGAGTGCCTTGATGAATTTGAAATAAAATTTTGAACCAGTTGGACAAGGCTAGGTCTAGTAGACTGAGGAGTTTCTTGATACCCAAGGAATTATGTGATGATTACCGCTAAACTGTTAGAGCAAGGAAGTTTAAAAATGTAGGATAAATGTGAAATAGAATGTCTAAATTTGTTAATGGTGAGATGGTGATGAAAATGTCCATTTGTCACTTTTCATATGCAAAGAATGACAATTTTTAAGAAGATGACCAAGGAATGAAGCAAGTAATCTAAATTATATGCCAATTGGATGATGAAAAATCTTTAGAGGAGAGACATATGTCCTTGGAAACCTATTGAGATAATTCTCTATCTCGCTTCTTACTTGTAACTCATGTAGACACTTGGAAATCTCCCTCCTCTAGCCCCTCTCTATCTATCTTACTCATTTCTCTATATAAGCTACCTCTTTTGGCATTGCATGACATACACATTTAATATGGAAAAGACCTACTAAATTAACTACTAATTTTTCCTCTGAATGAATATTTCATTCTAGTTTAGCTTATCAAAATCTTGCATAAGTATGTCAAGTAGTCTATTTTGGATGGCAAGTGATAGTTATCTCTCCTTGTATCCATCTCACTCTTTCATGATTTATTTAATTAACCTACCTTATAATAGGTCTCATGATGTGTAAATGGTTGTTTTGTGTGTCTTTAAGTGTGAATAAGACTACTAGTGTATATTATAAGACCTAATATTCATCTACCTTGAGAAATACATTGCATTCTATATTCATATTGAAACACTTTTGTTAGGAGAACCTTAGGTTTTGAGATCAGTTTTGGAAATTATCTTTCATAGTGTAGGTTCAAGTAGGATTGTGAAATTCATCTTGGTGGATCACCTCTAATAGATTATTTTTTAATCTCATTCTATTCTTTTTTATTTAAATTAAGTAGAAGAAGTTACATAGTAGTTGCTTGGGAAAGACTTGATGCATAATAAAATGAAATCCTAAAGCCATGGACCTGAGATGTGTATAGTGATGTAATGGAGAAAGAAGTCTATTGGAAAGATGCTTAAGCCTTCCAAATCAGAGTGATAATGCATAAGGAAATTATAGAGTGAATTTTATTGGGAAGTACTGACCTAAAATGAAGAGTTGTCAGAAGATACAAAGATCATAAGTCTAGAGTATGGAAACCATCCTAGAGATAAGCTAAAAGATCACAACATCTACAAAAAAGATGAAATAACTAGATGTGTTGAAAAATAAAAGTGTAGAAGATAAAATATTTCATTTTCTTGATCAACATAGTTAGAAGCTAAGTGATGAAATATAAGTCAAGGGATGAACCTACCTGATCGAAGCAATTTAGCACAACTGATTGATGCCTAAGATAAAGTGGAAGTTAGAACATTGAGAGTATGATCAAATAATTACATTTTATCATTTCATTAGATCATTATAATCATCATAAAATAGCAACAAGATCATATCATGAAGCATTGAGGAAGATGTTGGAGTCCAAAGGTTTCAATCTAATTTAAAAGTTCATAGTGTGAAGCATGAAATCCTAGTCAATGCCTACAGAAGTGCACTAATCATGGAAGTCATATCAAATTCAAGGAGTGTGGTAGTTTCATTGACACATGGTAGAAGAAGAAGACTAGGGAAAAAACCTGTAAGGTATACTTTTTTATACAAAATTTTAAAGCTTAAAATACTATGTTTGAAATTTTTTGTATAAATAAAGTAAAATTGAAAAAAAATATGTATGCTCCTCTTGTCTGATGAAGATGTGAGTGATTCTTAAATTTTAATAATTATGGGGAATCATCATTGGTGTAGTCACCCATCCTACCAAAGTTGATGAGAAAACAAAATACAATAAGTCAAATGCAAAAGCCTTGATGTTGATCACACTCAGTGTGATTGATGAGGTCCAACCTAATGTTCAAGATGTGTCAACATCAAAAGAGGCTTGGGAAATTTTGTCCATCATACACGAGTCAAAGAATTAGATGAAGATACTACATCTCTAGTCCAAGATTTATACTCTTAGTGTGAAAGATGATGAGAAAGTTGAAGAATTATTATGCTAGGTAGAAAAACTTAGAGTAGAATTAATTGTACTCAAAGAAAATATTGAGGACAATTTGTTGGTTTTAATCTCTTCGAGATCTATGCCCTCTCAATTTCATACATTTTTCATGACATTAAACATCATAAAATAATTAGTGTCTTTCAAAGAACTAGTGAATTTTATTCAACAAGAAGAAGCCATCTAATCAGTGCAAGAAGAGTTCGAGGATAAAGCCCTAATTTCTAAACAATGTTATTCAAATTTCTCAAAAGGACCGCCAAAGTAGATACAACAACAACAAAAATATGAAATGGAAAAAACATGGTGTCATATTTTCCATGCCAATATACATGATATTGAAAGATGCTAGTATAATGCCTTGACACAAGGTTCATCTAGTCAAGAGGACATATCTATTAGGGATGATTCACATAAATCCAAAATATGTCTTCAATGATAGAACTAGTGTAGACATGTAGTTGCATAACATCAATAGGATAATGAATCTAAAGAGGAGGCACCCATAAAATTAGAATGTATCGATCCATATAAGGATGCATTTTTTATTTCCCAAACTTTGTCTCACACAAGTAAGGTTTGGTTGATTTAATTTGGCACTATCAAGCATATGATAGGATACAAGGAACTTTTTGAACCACTAATGACTCAACCCACTATAGATCAAGTTCAAATTATAGATGATAGAGAGTATGTTGCTAGAATAATTAACACTATGATCATTCCTTTTGGGACACAATCCTATACTCTCATTAAGGTATTGTATGTCCCTAGCTCAAAAAAAATCTATTGTCTATAAGTCATCTCTTGAATCATAAGGTTACGATAGATTTCATGATTAATAATGGTATAAAATTTATCTCCTCTCACGAGATTGTCAAGTCATTGCTAGAGCTTTTTTACAAGATCAATTATTTGCCCTAAATGTAGTTTCATCTAATGTTATTTCTCTCTACCTCTATAGTAGAATCTATAGCATTGTGGCATTATTGATATGGGCACCTTTATGCTGGTTATTTATACCAAATCAATTCTAAGCCCATGGTCTATGGAATTCCTCAATTGTCTCATTTTTTGCTTGTATGCCCTAGATGCTTATCTATCAAAAAACATAGGGTTCCATTGAATTCAAGTTCTTTACAAGCCAAGTATTATCTTGATGTGGTACATACCAATATGTATGGACCCTTGCTTACTTTTCTCAAAGGATTCAAGTACTTTTAGTTATTCGTTGATGATTTATATCATAAGACATGGGTGTTCTTTCTCAACAATAAAAGTGAAGCATAAATTAATTTTAAGGTCTTCTACCATTTTGTTGTCACCTAGTCAAGGAGGCCTCTTTGACCCCTCCACTCAGATCAAGGCGGGAGGGACTCACATTAAACCAATTATTGGCATTTTTTAAGCAACACAACATCAAATAACATGTAAATAATCCCTATATTTCATAATAAAATGGAATAATAGAGAGATGCAATTGTTTAGTCATGGAGATGACTCATTGCATACTTTCCACTATGATGTTAGATGTACCATTTTGTTTAGAATCATTTTAGATAGATGTATATTTTATCAATAGGACACCTACAATGATCTTGTAAGACAAGATTCTAGAAGAAGTATGTTGTGGTCATAAAAAATTGATCTCTTATCTTAGAGTATTTGGGTGTATATATTATATGCATGTCCTTACTAAAAAGAGGAAGAAGATTAAATCAAGGACACTCTAGTGCCTTCTATTGGGGTATAGTACTTCCTCAAAATCATATCATCTTACGGATCTTAAGACAAAGAAGATATATGAAAGTTGAGATGCGGTTTGTGATGAGTCATCATTTGACTCATTATCAAAGAAGGAGCCAAAATATACCACCTCTCATAGATTGTTCCCATAATTAGATGATGAGAATGAAGAATCTTCTCACAAAGAAGGTGAACTGCAAGGAGAAATGTTTGTTGATCTTGGAAAATTGGAATATAATTCTTCATTAAATTAGTAATAACATCGATGTCTAAAATTGGTAGAAAGCACCATTAGGGAATAACACCCGAACTCTAATCTAGATACTTCATCAGGAGTTCAAATGAGAAGATAGGTGAGATATGAAGTTAATCTCACATTAATGAGTTTAGTAGTTGACAACACCAAACCAAAAATAGTTCGAGAGACTTTATGTCAACCTTACTGGAAGAAGGCCATGGATGTTGAATATGATGCCCTCATTTAAAATAAGACATTAGAACTTGTTGATCTTCCTATAACAAAGAAATCTATTGGTTGTAAGTGGATTTTCAAGACAATGTACAAGGTAGATGGATTCATCAACAAATATAAATCATGAATTATTTTAAAGGGATATGGTCAATAAGAAGGAATAGATTATGAGGAGAAGTTTTCACCCACTACTAAAATTAAGACCATTAGATTTGTTTTTGTAGTATCAACACAAAACGGAAGGTAGTTTCGGTAGATAGATGTAAAAAGTACATTCTTAAGTGGTGATCTCAAAGAAAAAGTGTACATGACCTAGACAAAAGGCTTCATTGATGAACATCAACCAAAAAAGGTATGTCATCTAATTAAATCACTTTATGGACTCAAAAAATCACCAAGGGGATGGTACATTAAGATTGATGATTATCTATTATAAATTAGATTGATTTGTATCCCCTCAGATACAAATTTATATATCAAGAAAGTAGGCACATGGGTTATCACTTTGGTTTTGTATGTAGACAATCTTGTGATTACAAGAAGTTTAGATGAATTTGTTGAATAAGTAAAGAATGACTTGAATAAATAATTTGACATTATAGACTTTGGGATACTTCATTACTATCTTGGATTGGAGATGTCATAGATAAAATATGCTAAGATGATCCTTGATAAATATGGGATGGTAGATTGTAAACCAATGTCAAATCTGATGGAGAAATGTATGTAGCTATCCTGATTTCAAGAGTCACCTCAAGTAGATGAAATTCACTATAGGTATCTTGTTGGGAGTCTGATTTACTTGACTTATATTAAGCCAAACATATGCTTTATTATCATCTGTCTTTAGAGATTCATACAAGAGCCAAAGAAGTGTCATTGGGTTGTAAAGAAGCATGTTTTCAGTTATGTCTAAGGTATAGTTGATTATGGTCTAGAATATAAGAAGAACTCAAATTTATTCTTGTAGGGTTACATATACTTGGACTATGTTGGATCTAATGATGATAGGATATCAACTTCTAGATATATATTTCATCTCAAATTTGGACCAGTTTTATGGATTAGTAAGAATCAATCTATAGTTACTCTCTCATCCATAGGCATAGTAACGTAGCACATGGGGAACTATATGTGAAACAATTTGGTTAGGTCACATTCTATTTGACATAGACATTCCTTAAGATCAATCACTAATTTTTTTTGTGATAATCAATGTGTGTTAAAGCTTGTCAAGAATCTAGTATTCCATGAGAGGACTAAACACATCGAGGTCTAGTGCCACTATATTCGATAACAAGTCTTAAACCACCATATTTAGCTCCAATACAACTAATAGATTCACAAATAGTAGATATACTCACGAAGTCACTTGGAAAGGTGAAATTTGATTTGTTTCAGGGGCACATATGTTAAAACAATGTAATAAAGGTGGGAATGTTAGCGTAACTATTCATATATTATATTGTTTGGCATAAATAGTAGTTAGGTGTTAATTAGTTACATTGTTTGGCTCAATACAATTAGTTTAACCATTTTTTATTCATTGTATAAATACACCTCTTGCATTTAAAGAAAGAGATTAAAATCATTTACTCCTTCACTAGACATGGGCTCCATAACAAGTCTTAAACCACCATATTTAGCTCAATTACTACCCAATAGATTCAAAAATAGTAGATATACTTATCAAGTCACTTGACAAGGTGAAATTTGATTTGTTTCAAGGGTGCATCTGTAAAAACAATGTAATAAAGGTGGGAATGTTAGCATAACTATTAATATATTACATTGTTTGGCATAACTAGTAGTTAGGTGATAATTAGTTACAATGGTTGGATCGATACAATTAGTTTAACCATTTTTAATTCATTGTATAAATACACCTCTTGCATTTGAACAAATACATTAAAAGCATTTACTCCACTAGACATGGGCTCAAACTTTATACGATCAACTATTTATCCATTAGTCGTTTGACTTGTCTTTGCACCTATGCATTATGATTTAGAGCTAACTTATGTACATTTTTCTAAGATAAACTTGACCGTATAAACAAATCCATGTAATGACTTATGCTTTTCATTGGCAAAAATTTATATGGTAGAGACAATATCCTAAAACTCACTCAAAATCTCATTTAATTCATACTAAAGTATTTCTTATGATGTTGTACTTGAAATATGACTTCTAAGAGAAATATGAAAAACTTCCATTTGTGTTATGTCACATAATACTTCATATTTATATGTACTAATCTAAAAACCTAGTAGAGATTGTTCAGTCACCAAAATCTAATGTCTTTTCAAAAACCACTAAACCTTATATGGATTAAGATGAAACATTAAATTCAAACCACATTTATTTACCATTTAATGAAAAATTAAATCGTTATTACTAATACTATTCAAAATTTATCCTCTTAAGTGTCCTAAAAAATTATTCCTTAATTACTTCATCCTCTTACATGTCATAATATTAACATGCTTCTTATGTGACTTCAATATCACTTTTATCATCTACACCCACAACACATCAAAATTGTGTTGTTTCTATAACCTCTATTTAGTATTGTATATCTCTCATGAATCTAACAAGATATTTAAGTCTTAACTTACCATTCTATAGCGTAATCATTATCTAACTATCATTTCTTGAGAATTATAAATCTTGTACCAAACAATGATCTCAACATATAAAATTATCCACCTCACTTGCACCTTATCCATAAAATTGTCACTGAAAAATGTTTGTAGCTATCTTCTACCAATACTTTTAAATGTAGAAAGAAAAAATAACCAACAAGAACTAAAACTATGCTCTAATATCAAATGACATAGTCATGGATAGGGGTCTCAATTAAGACATGCCTTATGCATGCCACCTTTATAGTACAAAGTGGAATATGCAATAAAATACATCAACATAATTCATATATTTTTTAGATTACAACAAGAAACATAGAAAGCCTAACAACAATAATGATACCACAACCTCAAAAATGAGATTTATTACAACACTAAATCCATAGATATTTGTTTTTTAGGTCACAATATTTGCACATATAACCTAACCTTTAGAATAGTCACTCATAAGTATTAGTAAACTCCAATACTCTAACCAACTTAATTTTTGTAAGTGTATAGGAATGGTTATAAATGGGTAAGACCCACCTACTACATCAAGTGTTTAACCACCAATTATATCATTAGCATGCACCTTAGATTGCCAAAACTATTAAATATTTCTAACAATTCAAAGGCAACAACATGTTATAGCTTAACACATCATTGCATACTGCATCGCTGAAAAGAATAAAGGAATCCATATCATATCTCCATGAATTTTATTATTAAATTTATAATATTTAGTAATAGCTCATTTCATAACACATCAAAATAATATGTACACCAAAACCAAGTGTGAATAAAAAAATTCGCACAAAGTTACAAGACCACAATTAAAAAATGCACTATAAATCCTTGTATTGTTATCCTCATGTCCACTCAGGAATATTAAAAACATATGCATGCTCACTTGATGAGCAAAAAAACCCCAAATATTTGTGTAATTACAAAAAATTATGAACAAAGATATATCCAATAAGAAATTTCTTAAACTATATATTTTTTTATGCATGATTACATGTCAACTTAGATGCCCCTAAATCATGGTGGAGACCTATTGTGAAATAGAAAATAGAAAAAATATTTTTATTATAATTGTTTAACAAAAAATATATGGTGAAAAGGATCTAATAAACATACAACAAACATTGATGTGAACAATGTTTGACACCAAATAGTTGATATTATTAGGACCAAATTTAAGTACCTAAAAAAGGACATGAATTCATTAAGAATACTTTGCACAACATGAATAGGCTAATGAAACTCAAAGTGAATCAAATAATGAGTAATATGTCATAGGTTTTTGGAGTGGTATATCTATTAAATATTAAATGCAATTTCATCTTTTTGGATGAGATTTTTACGAAATATTTATATTAAAGCATGCTTCTAAAAGACTTTAATATTGTAACCATTTAATATGATTGGATAATTAATATTTATTTTCAATTATTTGATACAATTATTGAGATTTATGAATACAAGATTAAATTTTTATGTAATCAATAACTTTTTTAAAACTATGATTAACAATATTTACATCAATATGTGTTCCTACAATGACATTCGGGGGTGGTGGTTGGGAGAATTACTAGTGTGAGAATGTTAACATTTAACTATTTGAAATTTGATATTATAAATTTAAAAATAATTTAATTGAATTGTTTGGAAGCCGACATATTTAAATAAAAAATAAAACAACAAATATGACATTTTAAAAAAATTATTAAAAAAACATATAAATATAAAACAAATGTAAAGAGAGAAATAAAAATAAAAGAAGAGAAAAAATGGGGTAAATTGAACTATTATTCTATATAGCACAGATAGAATACTAATTTACATTTAATGTTTTTGTATAACTTCTTTCATTACTTTTAATATCTACTTGACTAATTACATCGTAATTAATTTATAGTTAATATATAAATTTGATGTATTATATTTGTGAATAATTAGATAATGATAAATAATATATAACATTGAAGATAAGAATATTCGACGACAACAACGCAGAGGCGTTGCTTTTCAGAGATTTAATAAAGGATTTCTTAAGCACGGCTGCTCGTTTTAGGATTGAGGATTTTGTTCCTTTCTTAGCCTGGATTGGTTTCGGTGCTGCTTCTCGTCGGGAAATGAAGAAGCTGCACAAGCGCATCGACGAATTCCTGGTGCGGAAGATAAAAGAGCACACGCGTATGCCCAGCGAGGAGAACACAAAGAAAGACTTTATAGAAATTCTGGAAGCAATTAAACCTAATTCAGATTCTCATGGAGAGCTTTCAGAATCTAATATCAAGGGCATTTTACTTGTATGTCCTTCCATGTTGCACTTAGAAACCCGTTAATATTTTTATAACATGACCTAAGACATGGATTAATGACTTTAAGAAATGTTATTGAAATGCAGGACATGTTTGCAGCAGGAACAGATACAGCTAGCCGTACGGTGGAATGGGCAATGTCTGAGCTGATCCGTCATCCTCATCTCATGACGAGAGTTAGAGACGAAATCAATTCATTGGTGGGAGTTGGAGAAGGAGTAAAAGAATGTCATCTCGGTGAGCTAAAATATTTATGTGCAGTAGTGACGGAGACTCTTAGACTTCATCCTCCAACTCCTCTCATGCTTCCCCATGCATCAATATCTCAACATTCTTCCAATTTATTGGGACATTTGATTCCTCCCAACACACGTGTGATGGTGAACGTGTGGGCCATATCAAGAGATCCAAATTCATGGGAAAGGCCACTGGAATTTGATCCCGATCGATTTGTGAATAATCCTGTTAATATTCATGGAACAGATTTTCGAATAATACCTTTCCGGGCAGGGCGAAGGATGTGTCCGGGCTATAATTTGGGGTTGCGTATGGTTAATTTTGCACTTGCAAGCTTCATTCATGCATTTGAATGGATGCTTCCTGCTCGACACAATCCCCAAGATTTAGATATGCGTGAAAAATTTAAAGCTTCTAATCACAGGAAGGATCCTCTCAAGCTGTTCGCCACTCCTCGCCTGCCTACCCATCTCTACAACCTCTGACATGTTTAGTTTTAGGTGTCTTTCAATGTTTTCTTCCTTCATAAATATGTTCTATGTAAGTTTTTTCTTTGTTTATTTGTATTGCATTATGGCTTTACTATCATCATAATCAACGTTGTAAGGGTAACAATATTATTATACCTTGTTATCTTTTATGTAATAACACACTATAATATAATTATATATATATATATATATGAACTTCTAATAATTTTATATGTTAAAAAATTTGTATTATTTTTATAAATTAAATTAAAATTTAGTCTTTTGATATCATATATAGTTATTTCTATTATATAGTAGAAGTCATATTAAGTATTTAATATACAGATTGATATTAACTAATTTTTTAAATTATTATATTTTTAAAAATTGGAAATTAAGTACGAGCATTTTATTAATATGAATTTAAAATTGAACTAAAAAAATGATGCCTTCTAACAGTTTTGGTCCTTCCACGCCCAAAGCGATTTCAAATTCACATGCTTTTCTTTTGAATCCTTCACTCAGATCTCGTTCTAGGCCTTTCAAAACATGCATCTAACGTGCCTGTATCCTGACTATCAACAACTGCAAGGTGATGGTTGTTGGACATGGTGGCTGGGGCGATAGGGGTGGCCACGATTCTGCAGCTATGATGGGTGCTATCAAAAAGTTGGTTCTGCGTTTGGGAGGAATGGAGAACGTGACTCTATTCAATGGCAACACTCATTCAGTGGTGCAAGGGGCATCTATTTCTACTGATAACAGCCCTGAGCCGACTCAATTTGCCAATACCTGGTGCTGAGCTACCCCCTACCACTTTGTTCCCTGTTTTGCAACACCTTGTTCTGGTTTTTGGTAAAAAGGAGATGGATACAACGCGGAAAAATGAAGAATGGTTATCAGAAAGAGGACTTATTTGTAGATTTATCAATTTTTGGACTAAGCTACCCACTTTCCATCCATGAATTTGCCATAACTAGCTCCCCTAGATGAAAGATAACATGGAAATCTACCAGTGTGCTCATAGTTTTATAATTATTAATTTTGATTGGGTCAAAGATAAGGCAAAGATTCAATAGGAGATGTGGAGCTTTGATCTTCATATTTTTGTGGTTAAGCCTTGGTTCCCTTCATTTGACCGGATATTTGAACCATTCAGTGTTTGACCCATATGGGTCTATGTCCCTTAGCTCCCTGTCCAGTTATGGTCCACCCACTATTTCAAATCCATTGGGATTCTTCTCAGTGAGTTCCAGCTTGTTGATTCTAGTACTGCACTTTTCTCCCATACTACATATGTGAGAATCCTTGTGCTCCTTGATACCTCCAACCCCCTCCCTAATAAAATTGAGCTTAAATTTGAAGATAGGTCTTGGTTTCAACCTCTTGACTTTGACTTTGTGCTCTAATACCACATGTAATAAACCTGTTGGGTTAGATATAGAAGTACATGATTTTTTTTTTGTAATATAGCACATATATACAATTAGACTACATCTTGAGAGTCTAATAGAGATAAAAATAATATTTGAATGATAATAATAAGTACAGATTACGTCTTATGTAATAGATCTCTAATGTCATGACAATGTTTCATAAAATTTATATAG
Source organism: Torreya grandis (assembly GCA_037957365.1). Classification (NCBI taxonomy): domain Eukaryota; kingdom Viridiplantae; phylum Streptophyta; class Pinopsida; order Cupressales; family Taxaceae; genus Torreya; species Torreya grandis. The sequence continues at coordinate 1,626,440 of JARHVA010003568.1, forward strand.
AAAGTAATGTAGCAACTCAATCATGGTTAATACAACTCTACAATCACTACAATTAATATACAAGAATAAGCAATTATAATTATTCATGATAATACTCAATAGTAATATTCAATCTAACACTATATATATATATATATATATATATATATATATATATATATATATATATATATATATATATATATATATATATATATATATATATATATATATATATATATATATATAGCACTCTAGAGCATGAGTTCCTCAGAATCTCCAGTATTTGTGGCAATCTCAAGTGTCATCTCAATAGTAGTACTACTATGGAGAAGGAGAGAAACATCTGAGTGCTTTTTCACCCCTCCATAGAACAACTATCCCCAACAGTATCCCATTAGGGAATGGCCCTTCCTTCACGGATGAGGAGATAGTGACGATGTGAGAATCTAGAGAGACTAGCAAGTACCTGTGTGCTATATGATTCTAAACTAAACATGTATTGTATCATAGAAATCCATTATATTACAAGATATTTCACTAACATGTGAACCATACACATGAAATGATAATGTCTCACTAAACATACTTTAACTCAAAGATTTATAGATAATGAATGATAATAATCTGATTAATCAATGTCATACACACCACTTGATCGAATTGCCTTCATCTAATATTGTAATACTAGTAAGCCAGTGAAGTTTGTCTCACTCCTTACTCTACATTAAAAATGTAGATTGGTCAAATACAATTCAACCACAAGATTCATCAACTTGCTCATTATACAACATGCTATACATAAGAGTAATAACAACTTACATTAAATCCATCTAACATATGCATGAATCTTTCATTCTATTCTATCCCATACTAGAAATAATAATTACAAATATACCACTCGGGTAACATATAATTTAGCTGTTTAATTGAAAAATATAATTAGTTTTTAGTTATTTACACTCTATGACAACACATATTACTAAAGTCCAGTGTTCTAAGTATTAACTACCAATTTTCCACAATCAATAATAATAACTACCAACTATATTTCCACATGCTATCCATAATAATAACTAATATGTATAATTATACAGACAAATGTGAGTTAGGTATAATAAATATAATAAGTACTACCTAAGTACAATACACTTTTATACTGTGGTACCCTATGATATCCCATTACACCATAGGTTCTGAACTACATAATAAGACATAATTAAACATATGATTTAAAGAATCCAATCATCCATATAGATAATAATAAGTAAATAATTACATGGTTATACCATCCAAATATACCTTAAATTTAGACTGCAACCTAGCATTCAAAATAGCATAACTTTAAGCATGCATCATGATGCACCATTATATACTAGATATAGCCCAACATTTAAACACATTAGCAATCTCTTAACATGTACTACACTTGAATATTTAATGAAAAATATATATAACACCAGTCAACTAATCATTTATAGATAAATAGAAATCATATAAACCTGTTATGTTATTCATATATACGTCTTGTTCTATTCTCTATAAGATTGTCCTAAAAGATTATAGTTTTTTGGTTTCTTCAAGACTAACTCAAACTATCTTTTAAAAGTAAAAACCCTAGGCACTATTAATATGAACCATAAGTAATTATTTAAACATTATGTGGATATTGAAGCACTAATCATTTATAATTTAAAATAAGAGCTCCTTAAAGGCATTTATAACTCTATTTTACGATCTCAGGTTAGGTGCTTAACTTTGGATAATGAAGTCGCATGTTAAATTGTAAATATGCATCTACTGTTAAATATCAAGTTAAGAGCCTAGGACACAACTCTCAGTTTTTTGAACCCAAACCTTATATTTTATATACTCTTAATACCTAAGATTCCTCAGGTAACAATATTTTCTATAAAAATAAATACATACAACTAAAGTTTAGGACTTTCAAGCATTGCATAATCTCTATTATACATTAAATGGGTATGATCTTATTAACTATTTGGGTCAAAACATATGATAAAGGTCCTCTATGATAATGCTAGTATGCATGCAAAATGTATATATTTAATCATATTTTTATAATTATTAAGCATCAGTGTAACTATAATTAGAGTACACTCCCTCATTCGAGCATAAGCTAGTAAGCTATGGTATCCTATGTTCTTTTCTTAACATCATCGATATGTAGTTTAAAATGGTTTTACATTTATGCAATGATTTTTTTTACTCTCAGTTATACAATAAGCACATCAAGGTTAACAAAAAAAGATCATGTTTTGCACTTCATAATATACACAAGTAAAGCATTATACGTAAAGTTATGCCGTTTACATAACAAGCATTAAGGTGCAAATATATTCTCTATTCATTTTTTATAATATGCCACAACATTATTCCATAAGCTTATTAAGTTATACCTATTTCCTTGAAGGTGAAAAGGGTTCATAGTAAATGTCCATTATTAAATAGTGGAGTAATTATGAACACACAGTCTATAATATCATTATACTTCACCATTCATTAAATGTGTGGGAGTCAATATATAAAACATTTATAAATTATCATGTCTAAATGCACCTTAGGCACACAAGTGTTTTATATGATATGCATAAACTTTAAAATGAATAAAGAAATCCATTTATATAATTATAATGGTCTAGTCTATTGGATATATTTATATGTTGGTTATAACTAGTGAATAACATTGATTAAAAAAATACTATACACCATGTTATTAACGTATCAAGACAATATGTAAGATTGTCACATCACATGATGACACTCTCTAGAGGTATTGTCACCACACTTATGTAACATATCTAAAATTTCTCATTTCTGTCCATCTCATGATGCAAGAGAACTTATCCACTTCCCAAGGTAGGTACACTTCCCAATATTACAATAACCAAACATAAATTATACTATAACTAAATGTGGGTTTTGCTCTACCCTTCTTTTCAATTCAAAATAATGTAAAATCACATATGTGTTAGCCATCATTTAATGAAACTCATGATGGAATAAAAGAAAGTCACTTTCATAATATAATTGTTAAATGTAGGAAATAGGCATGAAGGGCTTGCACTCCCATAAAGAAACACAAACATAGTACATATACATTATAAATATTTCGTATCCAAACATAGAGATAAAATCATATTTATAGTCTGTTGAAAACATAGAGGGGATTTCTGAGTCCATTGAAAACCTTGCCAAAAAAGGAATGTGGTTCTGTTTGAGTTGAAAAATCTAAGTTAGAAATAATGGTGGCAGTGTTGCTCTTGGGATGAGTTATAGAAAATAAAATAATAGAACATGATATGGAAACAACCTTGGCATGGTGCAACTTGAAAAGTTGAGATTGTAGGAGTAGAAGAAGTGAAAATAGGAAGATACGACAATGGTGGCAATAGTTGTATATACCAAACTACTCTACACCACCATTTCCACCAAACTATTACTGTTTAAAACTAGGCTATTTATAAAGGAATATGCTATATTGTCTCTAATGTTGCATGTATTAAACTATAGAAAAGAAGGTCTTCTATTTCAATACTATTCAGATAATCAATGGCACCTCAAGGTAATATCATTTTAATAATATATAAATAGTTACAATCACGTTTAAAATCATTGGCTATAAAAGTAAGATCACTGTAATAAATGCCTAATCGTGATTAACTTGACTATATACAGAGCTACCAATTTTACCAACAATTTTAGTTAAAATAATTTTTTTACCAAATACTAGGCTATATTAATGCTAAAAAATAATAATTGGTAATAGTATATAGTTGCAGTGTTACTAAAACAATGCTTTATCTAGTCATAAAATCTTGCTATTCATACATAGCTAATTCCCTAGGTTAAAGAATGAGTTTTCTAGCATAAGGATCAGTAGAATATGATAGGATACCAAACAATTATTATCTATTTGTTATATGAAACTTATTCCATGATCAATAATAATAAAATAGATGCAAATTTAGAATTCTTCAGATATCAATTTAAAATTCATGCCACTTACCTTTCAAAGTTTGACTCAAATTTTCTTGGAAGTGTATCCTTCCTCCTCTCCATTCATTCCTCTTGAACCTTGCTCCATTCCATTCTTTTCTTCCCCCCTTTTAATCTCTCTTTTCTCTACCTAAATAATCATGGCTTAGCATTTTTAAAAATTTAAAACCATTGATTCTTTCTTTGTTTTATTCCATATTTAATTTTTATTACCTTTTTCTATTCTTATGTTTTCAATATGGTTTTCTCTATTAAGATATTAATTAATTAATTAATTAATTTTCATTTATTTATTTCTTTATCTTTATTTCTCAAATCATATGATTTGATTGAAACTTTCCTTAAAATTTAACTCTTTTCTTTTTATTATTTTTATTGTCAAACATTCTATTTTATTTTTACATAATTTAAAATAATTAATGAATTTATTAATTATCATTTCAAATTTCCATGACAATGTAATTATTAATTTATAGAAAAATGATCTAAATTAGTTTAATCTAGCAAATTTTGAAGCATTCATGGCCACACACAAGGCACATTAGATGAAATCTATAAAACCATCAAAATATACTATCAAACTATAAGAAAACATCTATCTATTGAAAATAATATTAAAGATATTATGCGAATCATTTAAATTATGCACCTGACATGAATTATTTATGTGGTGTTTGTAGGGTTCTTTCTAGCTCTTTATATACCTTCAACATCTCCATTTACTTCACCCTCTTCGATGATGCTCTCCCTCCAGAACACTTAAGGGAAGAATTTTCCTACATGTACATCAAAACATGTAAGTAATTAGATCATTTTACATGATAATCATAATAAATAATATATAACTAAATTAGTACATTAATATGCTTAAAATGTAAATAAATACATAAAACATCTCATAATAAGCAATCACTTATTTACATCTAACTAAACAACATTTTATTATCTCAAAATAGCATAAATCTCAAGCTTATTCAAAAATATAACTAAATTTAAGTTATTTAATTATACATATCTATGGAAAATCTAACAAATTTGTCTGGAGAGGAATTAGGATGTAACATCCTTCTCTCTTAAATCTAGTCATCATCCCTAATGACTTTTATTCAAGGATAAGTTATCAATCAAAAATATTTTTTAGCTAAGTAATAACATGATACATAATGTCAAACTAAGTAAATAAATAGGAAATTACCTATATAACTCACCATACTTCTTTCAAGTTTCACTATTTCTAGAGTATTTGTCCGATAAGACTCCACTCAATAACATTTCCCAATTAAGCAAACATAGTTGTGAGTATTACCTACTCTGACTTCCTCAGTTGTCTATGAGTATTCATATCTATGAACTTCCTCAGTTGTCCCATTTTTTGCCTGTATGCACTGGATGCTTATCTATAAAAAAAATAGGGTTCCATTTAATTCAAGTTCTTCACAAGCCAAGTATTTGTCTTGATGTGGTACATACCAATATGTATGGACCCTTGCCTACTTTTTTCAAAGGATTCAAGTACTTTTAGTTGTTCGTTGATGATTTATATTATAAGACATGGGTGTTCTTTCTTAAGAATAAAAGTGAAGCGTTAATTAATTTTAAGGTCTTCTACCATCTTGCTGTCACCCAGTCAAGGAGGCCTCTTTAATTCCTCCACTCAGATTGGGGTTGGGGGGCAGGGGGAATTTACATTAAATGAATTATTAGCATTTTTGAAGCAACAAAATATCAAATAACATGTAAATAATCCCTATATTCCATAATAGAATTGGTTAATAGAGAGATGAAATTTTTTAGTCATGTAGATGACTCATTTCATGCTTTCCACTGTGAAGTTAGATGTCCCATTTTGAGTATAAGCAGTTTAGATAGATGTATATTTTCTCAATAGGATGCCTACAATGATCTTGTAAGATACGATGCTAGAAAAGGTATGGAGTGGTAATAAAAATTTGATCTCTTATCTTAGAGTATTTGGGTGTACATATTATATGCATCTCCTTAATAAACAGAGGAAGAAGATCAAATCAAAGACACTCTATTGCCTTCTATTGGGGTATAGTACTTCCTCAAAATCATATCATCTTATGGATCCTAAGACAAAGAAGATATATGAAAGTTGAGATGTGGTTTGTGATGAGTCATCATTTGACTCATTATCATAGAAGGAGCCAAAACATACCACCTCTCATAGATTGTTCCCATAATTAGATGATGAGAATGAAGAATCTTCTCACAAAGAAGGTGAACTGAAAGGAAAATTGTTTGTTGATCTTGGAAATTTGGAATATAGTTCTTCATCAAATTAGAAATAAAATCAATGTCCAAAATGGGTAGAAAAGACTATTAGGGAATAACACTTGAACTCTAATCTAGATACTTCAGCAGGACTTTAAACTAAAAGATAGGTGAGATATGAAGTTAATCTCACATTAATGAGTTTAGTAGTTGAAAACACCAAAACTTAAATAGTTTGAGAGACTTTACATCAACCTCAGTGGAAGAAGGCCATGGATGTTGAATATGATGACCTCATAAAAAATAAGACATTAGAACTTGTAGATCTTCCTTTAGTAAAGAAATCCATTGGTTGTAAGTGGATTTTCAAGACAAAGTACAAGGTAGATGGATCCATCGACAAATATAAAGAATGAATTATTGTAAAGGGATACGTTCAATAAGAGGGAATAGATTATGAGGAGAAGTTTTCACCCACTACTAAAATTAAGACCATTATATTTGTTTTTGTAGTATCAACACAAAAGGGATGGTAGTTTCAGTAGATAGACATGAAAAGTACATTCTTGAGTGGTGATCTCAAAGAAAAAGTGTACATGACCTAGCCAAAATTCTTCATTGACGAACATCAATGACAAAAGGTATGTCATCTAATTAAGTCATATTATGGACTCAAAAAGCACCAAAGGGATGGTACTTTAAGATTGATTTTTATCCCGTCAGACAAAAATTTATATATCGAGAAAGTAGGCACAGAGATTATCATTTTAGTTTTATATGTGGACAACCTTGTGATCACAAGAAGTTTAGATGAATTTGTTGAATAAGTAAAGAATGACTTGAAGAAATACTTTGACATGATAGACTTGGGGATACTTCATTATTGTCTTAGCTTGGAGATATCATAGATGAAATATGACAAGATGCTTCTTGATAAATATGGGATGGTAGATTGTAAACCAATGTCAAATCTCATGGAAAAATGTTTGTAGCTATTTTGATTTCAAGAGTCACCTCAAGTAGATGAAATTCACTATAAGTATCTTGTTGGGAGTCTCATTTACTTGACTTATACTAAGCCAAACATATGCTTTATTATCATATGTCTTTACAGATTGATACAAGAGCCAAAGAAGTGTCACTGGGTTGTAATGAAGCATGTTTTACGATATGTCATTGAGACTTAGACTATGTTAGATTTATTAATGATAGGATATCAACTTCTAGATATATATTTCATCTCAGATTTGGACCAATTTTATGGATTAGTAAGAATCAATCTATAGTTACTTTCTCATCCACAGGCACAATTTGGTTAGGTCACACTTTATTTGACATAGACAATCCTTAAGATCAATCACTAATTTTTTTTTGATAATCAAGGTGTGTTAAATATTGTCAAGAATCTAGTATTTCATGAGAGGACTAAACACATCGATGTCTAGTGCCACTATATTCCATAACAAGTCTTTAACCACCATATTTAGCTCAATTACTACCCAATAGATTCAAAAATAGTAGATATACTTAGCAAGTCACTTGACAAGGTGAAATTTGATTTGTTTCAGGGGTGCATCTGTAAAAACAATGTAATAAAGGTTGGAATGTTAGCGTAACTATTAATATATTACATTGTTTGGCATAACTAGTAGTTAGGTGATAATTAGTTACAATGGTTGGATCGATACAATTAGTTTAACCATTTTTTATTAATTGTATAAATACACCTCTTGAATTTGAACAAATACATTAAAAGCATTTACTCCACTAGACATGGGCTCAAACTTTATACGATCAACTATTTATCCATTAGTCATTTGACTTGTCTTTGCACCTATGCATTATGATTTAGATCTAACTTATGTAAATTTTTGTTTAGTAAACTTGACCCATACAAATCCATGCAATGACTTATGCTTTTCATTGGCAATAATCCATATGGTAGAGACAATCTCTTAAAACTCACTCAAAATCTCATTTAATTCATACAAAAGTATTTCTTGTGATGTTGTACTTGGAATATGACTTCTAAGAGAAATATAAAAAACTTCCATTGGTGTTCTGTCACATAATACTTCATCTTTATATATATTAATCTAAAAACCTAGTAGAGATTGTTCAGTCACCAAAACCTAATGTCTTTTCAAAAACCACTAAAACTTATATGGATTAGGATGAAACATTAAATTCAAACAAAATTTATTTACCATTGAATGAAAAATTAAATTATTAGTAGTAATACTATTTAAATTTAAAATTTATCCTCTTATGTGTCATAAAAAATTGATCCTTAATTACTTAATCCTCCTATGTGTCATAATATTTAAGTGCTTGTTATGTCACTTCAATATCACTTTCATCATCTACACCCACAAAACACCAAAATTAAGTTGTTTCTATACCATCCATTTAGTATTCTATATCTCTCATGAATCTAACAAGATATTTAAGTCTTAACTTACCCTTCTATAGCATAAGCCTTATCTATCTATCATTTCCTTAGACATATAGATCTTGTACCAAATAATGATCTCAACGTATAAAATTATCCACTTCACTTACACATTATCAATGATATTCTCACTAAAAAATGTTTATAGCTATCTTCTACCAATACTTTTAAATGTAGAGAGAAAAAATAACCAACAAGAACTAAAACTATGCTCTAATGTCAAATGATGTAGTCATGGATAGGGGTCTCAATTAAGAGATGTGGGTTATGCATGCCACCTTCATAGTACAAAGTGGAATATTCAATAGAATACATCAACATAATTCATATGTTTATTAGAATGCAACAAGAAACATAGCAAGCATAACAAAACTAATGATACCACAACCTCAAAATGAGATGTATTACAACACTAAATTCATAAATATTTGTTTTTTAGGTCACAATATTTACAATTATAGCCTAACTTTAGAACAATCACTCGTAAGTATCAGTAAACTCTAATACTCTAACCAACTTAATTTTCATAAGTGTATAGGAATGGTTATAAATGGGTAAGACCCACCTACTACATCAAGTGTTCAACCACCAATTATAACATTAACATGCACCTTAGATTTCCAAAACTATTAAATATTTCTACTAATTCCAAGGCAACAACATATTATAGCTTAGCACATCATTGCATACTACATATCTGAAAAGAATGAATGAATCCATATCATAACCTCATAAATTTTATTATTAAATTTATAATATTTAGTAATAGCTCATTTCATAACACATCACAATAATATATGCATCAAAATACTAAATTACATTTAATTTTTTTGTATATCTTCTTTCATTACTTTTAATTTCTACTTGATCTATTACATTGCAATTAATTTATAGTTAATATATAAATTTTATGTATTATATTTATAAATAATTAGATAATGATAAATAATTTATAGATTTTAAATATTATCATAACTGGTTTATAGGAAATAAATAAATAATATATAAATAATCATAATTAAATATATAAGTAATATATAGATTTACCACATACATCATAATAAATAAATACCTTGTTGCTCTCAGATTTCATACTGTATTGAATTGTGAGTACGTCAAGACACTTTATATTGTATTGAATTGTGAGTACCCCCAAAATGATATATATCGGTGTATTTTACATATATTTATCTAAGATATGTATGCTAATTATGTTGAGAGACATTCTACAATAAAAAGGGGAAGGAAAGAACATGATGTCATACCCATGTAACGAAAAATAGCCGACATCATATTTTTAAACAAATTTATTTATGAAAAAGATGGATGATATATATATATATATATATATATATATCATCCATCTTTTTAATAAAAAATATATATATATATATATAATTGATATTAATTGATTTTTTCCATAGCCGCTCTCCCCTACAATGCTGTGTTTTCATTGTCCTCTTCCTAATCTGGTGTTCGAATTCTCACACACAGCAAATCACAACATCCTTTGTGTCTTGAGAATTTTCATGCGACCTCTGGTTCTCTTGTGAGGGCAAACGGGAGTAAGCCCCCGTAGTGTTGTTACCCTCAACACGTCACAGTTAAAAATCTCTTTGCCTATCATTCGCGTCTGAGAGGGGCGGTTATGGTCAAATGGAACACCCTAATGAGGAAGAGGAAACTGTGATTCTGATGGTGATGTCATTCTGTGAGGGGATTAATAAGAAGTTGAATACATTATCTGATCTGATCGCAAACAACTATATACTCAACAACTCACAATTTCTAGATATGTTTTAATGGGGAAAAAGAGATCAGTTCTGCAGGAAGACTCAAATCAAAACATGGGGATGTCATTGAGGGATGGCTGCAAATCATTGCCAATCAAGGTGGTTGGTAAAGATAATGGAAACAATGTGGCCTATGGGACTGAGGTTTGGCAATTATCAGAGGATGAAAACAATATGTTTGACAAAATGCCAACCCAAGAAAATCCTTTAAAGCAGAGGTGAATATTCTAGATTATAGTATGATTAGATAAGATAATCCTTGTTTTTATTGTAGTGTCTTCGATGCTTGCACTCTTACTATTTACTCTCATTGCTCTTGCATGCTCCTATTGAAAAAAAAATTCTTGCAATTGCTTCTAAGCCAAACAACAATGGATTTTATAGCTCTCAAACTCATGGATGCAATCTCATGAATCCATGCTAATATCTCTTTTTCTTGGTGAGATTATTTACATGTTAAGATTTCCTCAAAACATTGTGTAAATTTTAAGTTTTGTTGTATATAAATTTTGATTTTGATTTTCAAAGAGAGTTTGTTCCAATACACTGCAATTTTATCTTGTAAATTAAATAAACCCTTCAAAGTTTACATAAACATATTTAATGGTTTTTAAAATTGTTTTCATGCTATTTACAGTCATTGAGGAATCAAATTGCTCAAGTCCTAGATATTTCACTAAATCTTCATGGCTTACACCTAACCCCAAGGTTTTTTCCTTTAATAGCTAGAACAAAATATATAAGATATAAATATTTTTCCTATTTCACCACGTGGAAGCATCTCCACATTAAAAGTTTATATGGCTGGGTACTCCGTATACAATTGTTGATATATAATTTTTTTAATTAGAATCTTTCACATCTATAGATGTCAGATTATAATAGATGTTGGATTATAATTATAATGTTTGTTGGATTATAATTATACCATTGATTAAGTATATATGTTGTATTATATTAATAATGTTGTGATGGATTATAATTATAATATGTTCAACATATATTTATATGAGAAGAATAAGTTGCTACTTGATATTAAGTAAGAATATATTTATATCAAATGTTATTAAATATTTATTTACATAATTTTGATACATTGTTTTTTAAAATTATCTTAAGTATTCCATCTTTTTAATATTTTTTATGTATTAGGTATTTCAAAAAATCTGAACCATGGTGAATGATATAATAAATTATTATTTTTAATAATTTAATTACAATCTTGTTTATAAATAATTTTTTGATAATTTTATTTAGAAATAAATAAATATTCATTCTAACAATTTTTTTGACAATTTTAAACATAAATAAATAAGTATTGATTCGAATTTTTTTTTAAATTGGAAAACAAATCAATCTCCAATTCAAGGGTTTATTTCAACTGATCCTAAGATATCTAGGACTTTGAAGTACAATGATAACCCCCGATAATTGGATTTAGCTTAGCTATATCCTTAGGAATGTGAAGCACTTCAGTAACTATCTCATTTTTACAAACTTTAATGGTAAGAGATTAATGGGTGTTTATTGTATAATTTATTTAAAATTTTAAATTCAATTCTATTTATTATTATATATATTTAAAACAAAGAATGAACAAAATAATAAATATAATATTCCATTATCCACGCCAATAAATATGACATTATTATCTACATCAATAGATGGTATTGAATGACTATTAATATGCATAGAAATGAATCAAAGTAAATTAAATGATCGAATTAGATAAGCTTGTTATAATAGGGTAACTATCATACCTATCTTAGATAAATCTATGTAAAAGATATTGAGATATATCATTCTCGAGACACCTATCTTATATTAGATTAGAGACATAAGTAGATCAAATGCTTCGAGAATGATATATCTCGACGTCTTTTACATTATCTAAAATAAGTATGTTAGTATACTTACATTTACATATGAATGCAAAATTGAAAAACTAATAATGATATTTTTTGAATGCCATATCACATTTCTTATAAACTAATAATAATAAAATTAGATTCCATTTCAATAAATAAATTAAAAATTATTGATAACAATATTAAAATCTAATATCATAGAAAATCAAATACTAATAATATCAATATTACAATATGATTTTGACATTTAGAATACTTCATACGATTGAAATGATTGTTAAACCTTCCTTTTATTTTGTAGACTAATATATGACTAGTAAATATTGGAAGGATATAAAAATAAAGATCTCATCAAAATCGTATCAATCTACAAAAAATATTGAAAAAATATATGAAACTTTCACTTTTGAATATTATAACTTATAACAATATCTTTATTGTACAACCTATTTTAATTTTCAAAATAATTTTAATTAGTTATAAACATTAATATCATTATCTTCATCTTATTTCATCATAAAACCAATTTTAGCCATTCGTTTCTTCATAAGACCAACTTTAACCATTCGTATTCATAACCATTAAAATCATTGTCTTTATCTTATTTCATCATATCTGATACTCGAGGCTTCGCATGGACTAATGACAAACAATAATAAATAAGGGGGAAATATATAGTAGGGAAGCTACGCAGAGCAAGTTTGAACACAAACAACGAACTAAACTGCCGACTAATAACCACACATTGCAATCGAAGTGTTGTAAACATTATTGACAAATGCGAGCTTTGTAGTCCAATTTTAGAAACACGATAGCGAGGAACGGAAAGTTTCACACATTATGGAATCAAATGTCTAACGGCTGGCAAAATGTCTGAATAGAAGTAAATTAATCGCACCCATTTATTGACCAGCGTAGCAGCTACGCAATTGAACTTTCTCTTCTCGAGCTGGTATAAAGCCAGACAATCCACGGCCTTTTCCATATAGTCTAATCGATATGGATACAGGCATATCCAAGCTTTTACCATGCTCACTAACACCGACAGCAGTCATTGTATTCATAATACTGCCGATAGTATTCATAGCACTACTCATTTGTGTAAATAGAGCAATGGTAAATATGCCTCCAGGGCCACGAGGGTTGCCTATATTAGATAGTTTGTTAGATTTGAGGTTCCTCACCAGTTTTTGTATACTCTCTCACAATGTTATGGTGGTCTGATGTATCTCAAATTAGGCACCACTCTTATTATTATAGCTTCTTCTATAGAGACTGCAACTGCAATACTGAAGACTTTAGATTCCACTTTGTGTAACAGACCAGTGAATGGCGGAGCTGCAGCAGATATACTCTTGTACAACAAGAATCATATTGGCTGGTCTCCCAAATGGAAAATGTTGAGAAAGCTTTGTATTTTCCATATGTTAAGCCCCAAAAGTTTAGATGAGTGGTTGGAATTCAGAGAAGAAGAAATGGTGCTGTTTCTTGCATCCATCTTCAGACAACAAACTACTACCACTGCCCTCAATGTCGGAGATTTTCTTAACGTCTTCACCTCTAATGTTATTGCAGAGATGACATTGAAGATGAGAATATTCGACGACAGCAACGCAGAGGCGTTGCTTTTTAGAGACTTAATAAAGGATTTCTTAAGCACGGCTGCTCGTTTTAGGATTGAGGATTTTGTTCCTTTCCTAGCCTGGATTGGTTTCGGTGCTGCTTCTCGTCGGGAAATGAAGCAGCTGCACAAGCGCATCGACGAATTCCTGGTGCGGAAGATAAAAGAGCACACGCGTATGCCCAGTGAGGAGAACACAAAGAAAGACTTTATAGAAATTCTGGAAGCAATTAAACCTGATTAAGATTCTCATGGAGAGCTTTCAGAATCTAATATCAAGGGCATTTTACTTGTATCTCCTTCCGTGTTGCACCTAGAAACCCGTAAATATTTTTATAACATGACCTAAGACATGGATTAATGACTTTAAGAAATGTTATTGAAATGCAGGACATGTTTGCAGCAGGAACAGATACAGCTAGCCGTACGGTGGAATGGGCAATATCTGAGCTGATCCGTCATCCTCATCTCATGAAGAGAGTTAGAGAAGAAATCAATTCAGTGGTGGGAGTCGGAGAAAGAGTAAAAGAATGTCATCTTGGTGAGCTAAAATATTTATGTGCAGTAGGGACGGAGACTATTAGACGTCATCCTCTAACTCCTCTCACGCATCCCGATGCATCAATATCTCAACATTCTTCCAATGTATTGGGACATTTGATTCCTCACAACACACGTGTGATGGTGAACGTGTGGGCCATATCAAGAGATTCAAATTCATGGGAAAGGCCACTGGAATTTGATCCCGATCGATTTGTGAATAATCCTGTTAATATTAATGGAACAGATTTTCGAATAATACCTTTCGGGGCAGGGCGAAGGATGTGTCCGGGCTATAATTTGGGGTTGCGTATGGTTAATTTTGCACTTGCAAGCTTCATTCATGCCTTTGAATGGACGCTTCCTGCTGGACCCAATCCCCAAAATTTAGATATGCGTGAAAATTTTGAAGCTTCTAATCACAGGAAGGTTCCTCTCAAGCTGTTCGCCACTCCTCGCCTGCCTACCCATCTCTACAACCTCTGACATGTTTAGTTTACGTGTCTTTCAATGTTTTCTTCCTTCACAAATATGTACCATGTAAGTTTTTTCTTTATTTATTTGTATTTCATTATGGCTTTACTATCATCATAATCAACGTTGTAAGGGTAACAATATTATTATACCTTGTTATCTTTTATGTAGTAACACACTATAATATAATAATAAGTTTATATATACTTTCCATCAATTTTCAACAATTTTATATGTTAAAAAATTTGTATTATTTTTATAATTTAAATTAAAGTTTAGTCTTTTAATTTTACATATAGTTTTTTTTTATTATATAGTAGAAGTTATTTTAAAGATTTAACATACAGATTGATATTAATTAATTTTTTAGATTATTATATTTTTAAAAATTAAAAATTAAGTACGAGCATTTTATTAATATGAATTTACAATTGAACTAAAAAAATGATGCCTTCTAACAGTTTGGTCCCTCCACGCCCAAAGCAATTTCAAATTCACATACTTCTCTTTCGAATCCTTCGTTTAGATCTGGTTGTAGGGCTTTCAAAACATGCATCTAATGTGCCTCTATCCTGACTATCAACAATTGCAAGGTGATGGTTATTGGACATGGTGATAGGGGCGATAGGGGTAGCCACGATTCTGTTGCTGTGATGGGCGCTGTCAAAAAGTTGGTTTCGTGTTTGGGAGGAAAGGAGAACGTGACCCTGTTCAATGGCAACGCTCATTCGGTGGTGCATGGGGCATCTATTGCTGTTGATAACAGACCTGAACTGACTCAATCTGCCAATACCTGGTGATTACATACCCCCTACCACTCCATCCCCTGTTCTGCCACACCTTGTTCCAGTTTTTGGTAAAAAGGAGATGGATACAATGCAAAAAAATGAAGAATGGTTATCAGAATGAGGACTTATCTACATATTTTTTAATTTTTGGACTAAGCTACCCACTTTCCATCCATGAATTTACCATAACTAGCTCCCCTAGATGACAAGTAACATGGAAATCTACCCGTGTCCGCATAGTTTTTAATTGTTAATTGAGACTGGGTCAAAGATAAGGCAAAGATTCATTAGGAGATGTGGAGCTTTGATCTTCATATTTTGGTGGTTAAGACTTGGTTCCCTTTATTTAACTTGATATCTGAACCCTTCAATGTTTGACCCATATGGGTCTATCTCCCTTAGCTCCTTATGCAGTTTTGGTCCACCCACTATTTCAAAGCCATTGGGATTCTCGTCAGTGAGTTCCAGCTTGTTGATTCTAGTACTACACTTTTCTCCCATACTACATATGTGAGAATCCTTGTGCTCCTTGATACCTCCATGCCCCTCCTTAATAAAATTGAGCTTAAATTTGAAGACAGGTCTTGGCTTCAACCTCTTGATTTTGACTTTATGCTCTAATACCACATGTAATAACCCTATTGGGTTAGATATAGAAGTAAATGATTTTTTTGGGGTAATATAGAACATATATACAATTAGACTACATCTTGAGAATCTAATAGAGATCAAAATAATATTTGAATGATAATAGTAAGTACACATTACATCTTACGTAATAGATCTCTAATGTCATGATAATGTTTCATAAAATTTATACAAAAAGTAATGTAGCAACTCAATCATGGTTGATAAAACTCTGCAATCACTGCTGTCAATATATAATAATAAGCAATTATAATTATTCATGATAATACGTAGTATTAATATTCAATCTAACACAATATATATAATTTAGATACCTAGCTCTCTAGAGCATGAGTTTCTCAAAATCTCCAGTATGTGTGGCAATCTCATGTGCCATCTCAATAGTAGCACTACTATGGGGAAGGAGAGCATCATCTGAGTGCTTTTTCACCCAACCATAAAACAACAATCCCCAACACTATCCCACTAGAGAATGGCCCTTCCTTCATGGATGAGGAGATAGTGATGATGTGGGAATCTAGAGAGACTAGCAAGTACCTTTGTGGTATATGATTCTAAACTAAACATGTAGTGTATCACAAAAATCTATTCTATTACAAGATATTGCACTAACTTGTGAACCATACTCATGAGATGATAATGTCTCAGTAAACATACTTTAATTCAAAGCTTTATAGATAATAAATGACAATGATCTAATTAATCAATCTCATACACACCACTTGATCGAGTTGCCTTCATCTAATATTGTAATACCAGTAAGCCAGTGAAGTTCGTCTCACTCCTTACTCTACATTAACAATGTAGATTGGTAAAATACAATTCAAGCACAAGACTCATCAACTTAATCTCATACAACATGCTATACATAGGAATAATAACAACTTACAAAAAATCCATCTAACATATGCATGAATCTTTCATTCTATTCTATCCCATACTAGAAATAATAATTACAAATATACCACTCAAGTAACATATAATTTAGCTGTATAATGCAACAATATAATTAGTTTTCAATTATTTACACCCTATGACAACCCATATTACTAAAGTCTAGTGTTCTAAGGTTTAACTACCAATTTTCCACAATCAACATATGAAGTAGTCTCAAATACAGAGAAACACAATATATATATATATCAAGACATTTACTAAATTCTTAGAGTTGCATGCACACATACACAAGTATACCAACTATATTTCCACATGCTATCCACAATAGTAACTAATATGTATAATTATATAGACAAATGTGAGTTAGGTATAATAACTATAGTAAGTACTACTTGAGTACAATACATTTTTATACTGTGGTACCGTATGATATCCCATTAAACCATAGGTTCTCAACTACATAATAACACATAATTAAACATATGATTGCAAGAATCCAATGATCCATATAGATAGTAATAAGTAAACAAGTACATGGTTATACCTTCCAAATATACCTTAAATTTTGACTACAACCTAGCATTAAAAATAAAATAACCTTAAGCATGCATCATGATGCACCATTATATACTAGATGTAGCCCAACATTTAAACATATTATCAATCTCTTAACATGTACTACACTTGAATATTTAATGTTGAATATATATAACACCAGTTAACTAATCATTTATAGATAAATAGAAATCACATAAGCCCATTATGTTATTCATTTATACATCTTATTCTATTCTCTATATGATTGTCCTAAAAGATTATAGTTTTTTTGTTTCTTAAAGACTTACTCAAACCATCATTTACAAGTAAAAACCCTATGCACTATTAATATGCACCATAAGTAATTTTTTAAACATTATGTGGATACTAAACCACTGTTCATTTATACTTTAAAATAAGAGCTCCTTAAATGCATTGATAACTCTACCTGAGGATCTCAAATTAGGTACTTATCTTTGAATATTGAAGACCCATGTTAAATTGTAAATATTCATCTACTGTTAAATATCAAGTTAAGAGCCTAGGACATAACTCTCAATTTTTTGAACACAAATCTTATATTTTATATACTCTTAATACCTAAGATTCCTCAGGTAATAATATTTCCTATAAAAATAAATACATACAAAAAAAGTTCAAGAGTTTCAAACATCGCATGATCTCTATTATACATTAAATGGGTATGATCTTACTAACGATTTGGGTCAAAACATATGATAAAGATCCTCTATGATAATGCTAGTATGCACACAAAATGTATATATTTAATCATATTTTTATAATTCTTAAGCATCAGAGCAACTATAATTAGAGGAGTACAGTCCCTCACTATAGCATAAGCTAGTAAGCTATGGTATCCTATGTTCTTTTCCCAACATCATCTATACGTAGTTTAAAATGGTTTTATGTTTGTGCAACAATTTTTTGTACTCTCAGTTAGATAATAAGCACATCAAGGTTAACAACAAAAGATCATGTTTTGCACTTCATAATATACACAAGTAAAACATTATACGTAAAGTTATGTCATTTACATAACAAACATTAAGGTGCAAATATATTCTCTATTAATTTTTTAGAATATGCCACAACATTATCCCATAAGCTTACTAAGTTATACCTATTTCCTCTAAAGTGAAAAGGTTTCATAGTAAATGTCCATAATTAAATAATGGAGTAGTTATGAACACACAGTCTATAATATTAATATACTTCACCATTAATTAAATGTTCAGGAGTCAATATATAAAACATGTATAAATTATCATGTCTAAATGCACCTTAGGCACACAAGTGTTTGATATGATACACATACACTTTAACACGAGTAAAGAAACCCATTTATATAATTATAATGGTCTAGTTTATGGGATGTATTTATATGTTGGTTATAACTAGTGAATAACATTGATAAAAAAAATACTATACATTATGTTCATAACATGTCAACACAATATGTAAGATTGTCACATCACATGATGATACTCTCTAGAGGTATTGTCCCTACACTTATGTAACATATCTAAAATGTCCCAGTTTTGTCCTTCTCATGATGTAAGAGAACTTATCCACTTCCCAAGGTAGGTATGTTTCCCAATATCGCAATAACCAAACATAAATTATATTACAACTAAATGTGGGTCTCTCTCTACCCTTCCTATCAATTCAAAATAACATAAAATCACATATGTGTTAGCCAATGTTTAATAAAACTCATGATGGAATAGAAGAAAGTCACTTTCATAATATAATTGTTAAATGTAGGAAATAGGCATGAAGGGCTCACACTCCTAGAAAGAAACAAAAACATAATACATATACATTATAAATATGTCCTATCCAAACATAGAGATAAACTCATATTTATAGTCTATTGAAAACATACAGGGGATTTCTAAGTCCATTGAAAACCTTGACAAAAAAGGAATGCGATTATGCTCGAGTTGAAAAATATGAGCTAAAAATAATGGTGGTAGTGTTTCTCTTGGGCTGTGTTATAGGAATGAAAATAATAGAACTTGATATGGTAATAGGCTTGGCATGGTGCAACTTGAAAAGTTGAGATTGTAAGAGTAGAAAAAGTGACTATGGGAAGATAAGACAATGGTGGTAGCAGTTGTATCTACCAAACCGCTCTGAACCACCATTTCCCCCAAACTATTACTATTTAAAACTAGGCCATTTACAAAGGGATATGCCATATTGTCTCTAATGTTGTATGCAATAAATTGTAAAAAAGAAGGTCCCCTATTTCAATACTATTCAGATAATAAATGACACCTCAAGGTAATATCATTGTAATAATTTGAATAGCTACAATCATGTTTAAAATAATTGACTATAGAGTTAAGATCATTGTAATAAATGCCTAATCGAGATTAACTTGAATACATATAGACCTACTGATTTTACCAACAATATTAGTTCGAATAATTTTTTTTACCAAATACTAGGTTATATTAATGCTAAAAATAATTAATTGGTAATAGTGTATAGTTGTAGCATTACTAAAACTATGCTTTATCTAGTCATAAATTCTTGCTATTCATACATAACTAATTCCCTGGGTTAAAGAATGAGTTTTATACTATAAGGATTAGTATAATATGGTAGGATACCAAACAATTATTATCTATTTGTTATTTGAAACTTACTCCATGATCAATAATAATAAAATAGATGCAAATTTAGAAATCTTTAGAGCTCAATTTAAAATTAATGCCACCTACATTTTAAGGTTTGGCCCAAATTTTATTTGAAGTGTATCCTTCCTCCTCTCCATTCTTTCCTCTTGCACCTTGCTCCACTCCATTCTTTTCTTCCCCCCTTTTCATCTCTCTTTTCTCTACCTAAATAATAATGGCTTAGCCTTTTCTTAAATTTAAAACCTTTTATTCTTTTTTTTTTTTATTCCATATTTAATTTTTATTAACTTTTTCTATTTTTATGTTTTTAATATGGTTTTGTCTATTTAAAGATTATTTTATATATTTATTTCTTTATCTTCATTTTTGAAATCATATGATTTAATTGAAACTTTCTTTAAAATTTAAATCTTTCCTCTTTATTATTTTTACTGTCAAATGTTATATTTTCATTTTACACAATTTACAATAATCAATGAATTTATTAATTATCATTTCAAATTTCCATGATAGTGTAATGATTTATTTATAGATTAATAATCCAAATTAATTTAATCTAGGAAATTTTAAAGCATTCATGGCCACACACAAGGCACACTAGAAAAAATCTATAAAACCATCACAAAATACTATCAAACTATAAGAAAACATCTATCTATTAAAAGAAATATTAAATATATTATGCTAATAATGAAATTATGCACCTGAAATGAATTATTTATGCGGTGTGTGTAGGGTTCTTGCTATCTCTTTATAGACCTTCAACATCTCCATTTACTTCACCCTCTTCGATGATACTCTCCCTCCAGCACACTTGAGCGAAGAATTCTCCTACATCTACCTCACAATGTGTAAGTCATTAGATCATTTTACATGATAATCATAAGAAATAATAAATAACTAAATTAGTATATTAATATGTTTAAAATATAAATAAATACATAAAGCATCTCATAATAATAAATCACCTATTAACGTCTAACTAAATAATATTTTATTATCTCAAAATAGCATAAATCTCAAGCTTATTAAAAAATATAACAAAATTTAAGTTTGTTAATTATAGATATCCATGGAAAATATAACAATTTTTTTTGGAGAGGAATTAGGATGTAACATCCTTCTCTCTCAAATCTAGTCATCATCCCTGATGACTTTTATTCAAGGATATGTTCTCAATCAACAAATATTTTTAGCAAAGCATTAACATGATACATAATGTCAAACTAAGTAAATAAATAAGAAATTAACTATATATCTCATCATAGTTCTTTCAAGTTTCACAATTTCTAGAGTATTGGTCCGATAAGACTCCACTCAATAACATTTCTTAATTAAGCAAACATAGTTGTGAGTATTACTTACTCTGACTGATTCTGTCATGACCACCCAAGGGCCAGATTCGTTAATACAAGCCTATATACTATAATATTGACCACTTCTATTACCTTTAAGGGTTACATAAATCTTCGTGATAATTTCACAAATTTTATAAGAGCATATAAGATCATTATGCAAGCCAAAATATATGACCAAGGAGAGGTTCACAAAATCTTCCATCCCTTAACACATCTCTCTATCCTAAAGAGTGTTTTTCTCATCCTATAGAAAAATAATTAAAGAATTATGAAGGAATAATGTGTATATATTAATATTATCACTACTTTGTATAACTTCATATAAGTATAACATGTCAATATTATCACTACTCCACTAATCTCCTAACAAATATATGAATTTAAATAGGAATGTTGATTATAAGTATACAAAAATTATGGAATAGTCATATGTTTATAATCTCTATCCACCATATATATGCATATGGCCATATGATTGAATTTGATAATTTTTGCCTATCAAATCTCAGATTTAATAAGAATGTTTGTCAGATCCAAATCAGTAACAATTGAGTCAATATGAGGCTAAGTAGGATACCATATTATTGATTATAACTCACATTCATAATTCACCACTCTTCCCTTAGGTTTTCACGACCCTATGATCTCTAAGAAGTGCACAAGGTTCAATGAACCATAAATCCATACAAAAAAAATTTACATGCTAAATGTTTTTAGATGTATCATCATAAAGAAATAAAAATTAAACAATCAATCTGTAATTATATTAAATTAATTCTAGCCAAAGCTACTAGTATAATGTTTCATATTTGAACTCATTCTATTATGTTCATGATTAAGAGGAAATATGTTATAATTATCATAACATAGGTCGATAATCACACCATTCTTTCAACCTTATGGGAAAATAAAAAGAATAATATCTCCTTACTTGCTCAACTAACACATAACAAGTTAATAATTTATTTCACCCAAGTTATCAAGGGTGTATAATATCATACTAATTATAATCAACTTATAATTCTTAGTATATAATTTAAGATGTAAATCAAGGTTTGCTACCTCATGTGGTCTTAAGATCATAAGTTAGATCAAGTAATTACTCTAAAGAGTTATAATTAAAAATTAGAGAACTATCATCTCAAAAAATCCTACATACCTACATTGGGTAAAAAAGCCCATCACAACTCGATGTTTCCAAGCACTACCTACTTATCCAATCATGTAAGTATGGTATCTCAATCTACTTGCATAATTGGGAGAGAGATATATACCAACATAAAGATGTGCTCATCCACTAATTCTTAAAACTTATTTCTTATGAAGAGTACAAAACATTATCCCACAAATTCCAAGGGAGTACAGTCAAACAACATTCATAACCAATTCCCAATTAAGAGAGTACTAAATCAACAACATGTATATAATACTCCTTTTAGATTCCACTTTATGTAATAGACCAATGAATGGCGGAGCTACAACAGATATACTCTTGTACAACAAGAATAATATTGGCTAGTCTACCAAATAGAAAATGTTGAGAAAGCTTTATATTTTCCATCTGTTAAGCCCCAAATATTTAGAGTGGTTGGAATCCAGAGAAGAAGAAATGGCATTGTTTCTTGCATCCATCTTCAGACAAAAAACTACTACCACTGCCCTCAATGTCCGAGATTGTCTAAACATCTTCACCTCTAATGTTATTGCAGACATGACATTGAAGATGAGAATATTTGATGATAACAATGTAGAGGTGTTACCTTTTAGAGATTTAATAAAGTATTTCTTAAGCATGGCTGCTCATTTTAGGACTGAGTATTTTGTTCCTTTCCTAGCTTGGATTGGTTTTGGTACTGCTTCTCATTGGGAAATGAAGCAGCTGCAAAAGTGCATCGACAAATTCCTGGTGTGAAAGATAAAAGAGCAAACGTGTATGCCTAGTGAGGAGAACACAAAGGACTTTATAGAAATTATAGAAGTAATTAAACCTAATTCAGTTTCTGATGGAGAGCTTTTAGAATCTAATATCAACGGCATTTTTCTTGCATGTCCTTCCATGTTTCACTTAGAAACCCTTTAATATTTTTATAACATAACCTAAGACATGGTTTAATGACTTTAAGAAATGTTATTGAAATGTAGGACATGTTTGTAGCAGGAACATATACAGCTACCCGTATGGTGGAATGGACAAAATTTGCACTGATCTGTCATCCTCATCTCATGAAGAGAGTTAGAGATGAAATCAATTCAGTGGTGGGAGTTAGAGAAAGAGTAAAAGAATGTCATCTTGGTGAGCTAAAATATTTATGTGCAGTAGTGATGGAGACTATTAGATGTCATCCTCTAATGCCTCTCATGCTTCCCCATGCATCAATCTCTCAACATTCTTCCAATGTATTGAAAGATTTGATTCCTCCCAACACATGTGTGATGGTGATCGTGTGGGCCATAGAAAGAGATCCAAATTCAAGGGAAAGGCCACTAGAATTTGATCCTGATCGATTTGTGAATAATCATGTTAATATTCATGGAACATATTTTCAAATAATACCATTCAAGGCAGCGTGAAAGATGTGTCTAGGCTATAATTTGGTGTTGCGTATAGTTATTTTCCACTTTCAAGCTTCATTCATGTATTTGAATGGATGCTTCTTGCTGGACACAATCCCAAAGATTTAGATATGCGAGAAAAATTTGAAGCTTCTATTCACAGGAAGGTTCCTCTCAAGCTATTCACCACTCCTCGCCTGCCTACCCATCTCTACAACCTCTGACATGTTTAGTTTACGTGTCTTTCAATGTTTTCTTCCTTCACAAATATGTTCTATGTAATTTTTTTCTTTGTTTATTTGTATTGCATTATGCCTTTCCTATCATCATAATCAACGTTGTAAGGGTAACAATATTATTATGCCTTGTTACCTTTTATGTATTAACACATTATAATATATATATATATATATATATATATATATATATAAATATATATGTATGTATATATATATATATATATATATATATATATATATGTATGTGTATACACACACACACACACACACACACACACACACACACACACACACACACACACACACACACACACACTCTCCATGAACTTCCAACAATTTTATATGTTAAAAAATTTGTATCATTTTTAGAATTTAAATTAAAGATTAGTCTTTTAATTTCATATATAGTTTTTTCTATTATATAGTAGAAAACATTTTAAAGATTTAACATACAGATTGATATTTATTAATTTTTTAAACTATTATATTTTTTAAAATTGAAAATTAAGTACGAGCATTTTATTAATATGAATTTACAATTGAACTAAAAAAATGATGCCTTCTAACAGTTTTGGTCCCTCCATGTCCAAATTGATTTCAAATTCACATGTTTCTTTTTTGAATATTTTGTTCAAATCTAGTTCCAGGCCTTTCAAAACATGCATCTAACATGCCTCTATCCTGACTATCAGCAACTGCAAGGTGATGGTTATTGGACATGGTAACAGGGGCGATAGTGGTGGCCACAATTCGACTACTGTGATGGGCGTTGTCAAAAATTTGGTTCCTCATTTGGGAGGAAAGGAGAACGTGACCCAGTTCAATGGCAACACTCATTCAGTGGTGCATGGGGCATCTATTTTTTATAATAATAGCATTGAGGTGACTCAATCTGCCAATACTTGGTGATGACTTGCCCCTACCACTCCATCCCCTATTTTGCCACACCTTGTTCTAGATTTTGGTAAAAAGGAGTTGGATACAATGCGAAAAAATGAACAATGGTTATCAAAAAGAGGAGTTATCTATATATTTGTGCATTTTTGGACTGAGATACCCATTTTCCATCCATGAATTTACCATAACTAACTCCCCTAGATGAAAGGTAACATGGAAATCTACCTGTGTGCGCATAGTTTTTTATTGTTAATTTAGACTGGGTCAAAGATAAGGTAAAGATTCAATAGGAGATGTGGAGCTTTGATCTTCATATTTTGGTGGATAAGACTTAGTTCCCTTCATTTGACTCGATATTTGAACCCTTTAGTGTTTGATCCATATGGCTCCCTGTCCAGTTTTGGTCCACCCACTATTTCAAAGCCATTGGGATTCTCGTCAGTGAGTCCCAGCTTGTTGATTCTAGTACTACACTTTTCTCCCATGCTACATATGTGATAATCCTTGTGATCTTTGATACCTCCATCCCCTCCCTGATAAAATAGATCTTAAATTTTAAGATAGGTCTTGGCTTCAACCTCTTGACTTTGACTTTGTTCTCTAATACCACATGTAATATCCCTATTGGGTTAGATATAAAAGTACATGATTTTTTTTTGTAATATAGCACATATATAGAAGTAGACTACATATTGAGAGTCTACTAGAGATAAAAATAATATTTGAATGATAATAGTAAGTACACATTACATCTTATGTAATAGATCTCTAATTTCATGACAATGTTTCATAACATTTATATAGAAAGTAATGTAACAACTCAATCACGATTGATACAACTCTGCAATCACCGCTATCAATATCTAACTATAAGCAATTATAATTATTCATGATAATACTCAATAGTAATATTCAATCTATCACAATATATATAATTTAGATACCTAGCTCTCTGGAGCATGAGTTCCTCAAAATTTCCAGTATCTGTGGCAATCTCATGTGTCATCTCAATAGTAGTACTACTATGGGGAAGGAGAGCATCATCTGAGTGATTTTTCACCCAACCATAGAACAACAATTCCTAACACTATCCCATTAGGGAATGGCCCTTCCTTCATGGATGAAAAGATAGTAATGATGTGGGAATCTATAGAGACTAGTAAGTACCTATGTGATATATGATTCTAAACTAAACGTGTAGTGTATTATAGAAATCCATTTTATTACAAGATATTGCGCTAAATATAATTTAACTCAACATAATTTAACTCAAAACTTTATAGATAATAAATGATAATGATTTGATTAATCAATCTCATACACACCACTTAATCAAATTGCCTTCATCTAATATTGTAATACCAGTAAGCTAGTGAAGTTCATCTCACTCCTTACTCTACATTAACAATGTAGATTGGTAAAATACAATTCAAGCACAAGATTAATCAACTTAATCTCATACAACATGCTATACATAGGAATAATAAAAACATACAAAAAATCCATCTAACATATGCATGAATCTTTCATTCTATTCTATCTCATACTAGAAATAATAATTACAAATATACCACTTCGGTAACATATAATTTAGCTATATAATGCAACAATATAATTAGTTTTCAGTTATTTACACCCTATGACAACCCATATTACTAAATTCTTGTGTTCTAAGGTTTAACTACCAATTTTCCACAGTCAATCATATGAAGTAGTCTCAAATATAGAGAAACACAAGCATTATATATATATATATATATATATATATCATTCCCACAGAACACACTAACATTTCAACATGACATTTACTAAATTCTTAGAGTTGCATGCACACAAACACAAGTCTAAAAACTATATTTCCACATGCTATCCACAATAATAACAAATATGTATAATTATACAAACAAATGTGAGTTAGGTATAATAACTATAGTAAGTACTTCCTGAGTACAATACACTTTTATAATATAGTACCTTATGATATCCCATTACACTATAGGATCTCAACTATATAATAACACATAATTAAACATATGATTTCAAGAATCCAATTATCCATATAGATAATAATAAGTAAACAAGTACATGGTTATACCATCCAAATATACCTTATATTTAGACTACAACTTAGGATTCAAAATAGCATAACTTTAAGCATGCATCATGATGCGCCATTATATACTAGATATAGCCCAACCTTTAAACATATTAGCAATCTCTTAACATGTACTACACTTTAATATTCAATGCTAAATATATATAACACTAGTCAACTAATCATTTATAGATAAATAGAAATCACATAAACCCGTTATGTTATTCATTTATACATCTTGTTCTATTCTCTATAAGATTGTCCCAAAAGATTATAGTTTTTTGGTTTCTTAAAGAGTAACTCAAACCATCTTTTAAAAGCAAAAACCCTATGCACTATTAATATGCACCATAAGTAATTATTTAAATATTATGTGGATATTGAACCACTGTTCATTTATACTTTAAAATAAGAGCTCCTAAAAGTCATTTATAACTCTATTCAAGGATCTCAATATAGGTACTTATCTTTAAATAATGATGACTCATGTTTAATTGTAAATATGCATCTATTGTTAAATATCAAGTTAAGAGCCTAGGACACAACTCTCAATTTTCTAAACCCAAACCTTATATTTTATATACTCTTAATACCTAAGATTCCTCAGGTAACAATATTTACTATAAAAATAAATACATAAAAATAAAGTCCAAGAGTTTCAAACATTGCATAATCTCTATTATACATTAAATGGGTATGATCTTATTAACTATCTAGGTCAAAACATATGATCAAGATCCTCTATGATAATGCTAGTATGTAGACAAAATGTATACATTTAATCATATTTTTATAACTCTTAAGCATTAGAGCAACTATAATTAGAGGAGTACACTCCCTCATTCTAGCATAAGCTAGTAAGCTATGGTATCCTTTGTTCTTTTCCCAACATCATTGATACATAGTTTAAAATGGTTATACATTTGTGCAACAATTTTTTTTACTCTCAGTTAGATAATAAGCACATCAAGGTTAACAACAAAAGATCATGTTTTCCACTTCATAATATACAAAAGTAAAGCATTGTACGTAAAGTTATATCATTTACATAACAAGAATTAAGGTGTAAATATATTTTCTATTAATTTTTTAGAATATTCCACAACATTATTCCATAAGCTTATTAAGTTATACCTATTTCCTTTAAGGTTAAAACGGTTCATAGTAAATGTCCATAATTAAATAGTGAAGTAGTTATGAACACACAGTCTATAATATCATTATACTTCACCATTCATTAAATGTGTGGGAGTCAATATATAAAACATGTAGAAATTATCATGTCTAAATGAACCTTAGACACACAAGTGTTTGATATGATACACATACACTTTAACACGAGTAAAGAAATCCATTTATATAATTATAATGGTCTAGTTTATTAGATATATTTATATGTTGGTTAGAACTAGTGAATAACATTGATAAAAAAATACTATACACTGTATTATTAACATATCAAGATAATATGTAAGATTGTCACATCACATGATAACACTCTATAGAGGTATTTTCACCACACTTATGTAACATATCTAAAATGTCCCATTTTTATCCATCTCTTGATGCAAGAGAACTTATCCACTTCCCAGGGTAGGTATGCTTCCCAATATCACAATAACCAAACATAAATTACACTACAACTAAATGTGGGTCTTTCTCTACCCATCCCGTCGATTCAAAATAATGTGAACTCACATATGTGTTAGCCAACGTTTAATGAAACTCGTGATGGAAGAGAAGAAAGTCACTTTCATAATATAGTTGTTAAATGTAGGAAATAGGCATGAAGGGATCGCACTCCCAAAAAGAAACACAAACATAGTACATATGCATTATAAATATGTCCTATCCAAACATAGAGATAAACTCATATTTATAGTCTATTGAAAACATAGAGGGGATTTTTGAGTCCATTGAAATACTTTACAAAAATGGAATGTGGTTTTGTTCGAGTTGAAAATTTTGAGCTAAAAATAATGGACATAGTGTTTCTCTTGGGTTGAGTTATAGAAAAGAAAAGAATAGAACATGATATGCCAATAGGCTTGGCATGGTGCAACTTGAAAATTTGATATTGTAGGAGTAGAAGAGGCGACTATAGGAAGATACAACAATGGTGGCAGTAGTTGTATCTACAAAACTACTTTGCATGACCATTTCCCCCAAATTATTACTATTTAAAAATAAGCTATTTACAAAGGAATATGCCATACTGTCTCTAATGCTGCATGCATTAAATTGTAAAATAGAAGGTCCCCTGTTTCAATACTATTCAGATAATCAATGACACGTCAAGGTAATATCATCGTAAGAATATTTGAATAGCTACAATCATGTTTAAAATCATTGACTATAGAGGTAAGATCACTGTAATAAATGCCTAATTGAGATTAACTTGACTACATATAAAGCTACTAATTTTACCAAAAAATTTAGTTAAAATAGTTTTTTAACCAAATACTAGGCTATATTAATGCTAAAAATAATTAATTGGTAATAGTGTATAGTTGTAGCATTACTAAAACTATGCTTTATCTAGTCATAAATTCTTGCTATTCATACATAACTGATTCCCTGGGTTAAAGAATGAGTTTTATACTATAAGGATTAGTATAATATGGTAGGATACCAAACAATTATTATCTATTTGTTATTTGAAACTTACTCCATGATAAATAATAATAAAATAGATGCAAATTTAGAAATCTTTAGAGCTCAATTTAAAATTCATGCCACCTACATTTCAAAGTTTGACTCAAATTTTCTTGGAAGTGTATCCTTCCTCCTCTCCATTCTTTCCTCTTACACCTTGCTCCACTCCATTCTTTTCTTCCCCCCTTTTCATCTCTCTTTTCTCTACCTAAATAATAATGGCTTAGCCTTTTCTTAAATTTAAAACCTTTTATTCTTTTTTTGTTTTATTCCATATTTAATTTTTATTAGCCTTTTTTATTTTTATGTTTTTAATATGGTATTCTCTATTTAATTACTCTTTCATTTATTTATTGCTTTATCTTTATTTCTCAAATCATATGATTTAATTGAAACTTTCCTTAAAATTTAAATCTTTCCTCTTTATTATTTTTATTGTCAAATGTTCTATTTTTATTTTACACAATTTACAATAGATAATGAATTTATTAATTATCATTTTAAATTTCCATGACAATGTAATGATTAATTTATAGACTAATAATCCAAATTAGTTTAATCTAAGAAATTTTAAAGCATTCATGGCCACACACAAGGCACACTAGACAAAATCTATAAAACCATCAAAATATAACATCAACCTATAAGAAAACATCTATCTATTGAAAGCAATATTAAAGATATCATGCTAATCATTGAATTTATGAACCTGACATGAATTATTTATATGGTGTGTGTAGGGTTCTTGCTAGCTCTTTATAGACCTTCAACATCTCCATTTACTTCACCCTCTTTGATGATGCTCTCCCTCCGACACACTTGAGCGAAGAATTACCCTACATCTACCTCACAACATGTAATTCATTCGATCATTTTACATGATAATCATAAGAAATAATATATAATTAAATTAGTACATTAATATTCTTAAAATATAAATGAATATATAAAGCATCTCATAATAAGCAATCACGTATTTACATCTAACTAAACAATATTTTATTATCTCAAAATAACATAAATCTCAAGCTTATTTAAAAATACAACCAAATTTAAGTTTTTTAATTATAGATATCCATGGAAAATATAAAAAATTTGTCTGGAGAGGAATTAGGATGTAACATCCTCCTCTCTTAAATCTAGTCATCATCCTTGATGACTTTTATTCAAGGATAAGTTCTCAATCAAAAATATTTTTTAACAGAGCAATAGCATTATACATAATGTCAAACTAAGTAAATAAAAAGGAAATTACCTATATAACTCACCATAGTTATTTCAAGTTGCACAATTTCTAGAGTATTGGTCCAATAAGACTCCACTCAATAACATTTCCTAATTAAGCAAATATAGTTGTGAGTATTACTTACTCTGACTGATTCTGTCATGACCACCCAAGGGTCCAAATTCATATACACAAGGCTATATACTATAATATTGACCACTTATATTACCTTTTAGGGTCCCATAAATCTTAGTGAAAATTTCAAAAAAATTCTAAGAGCATATAAGATCATTATGCAAGCCAAGATAAATAACCAAGGAGAGGTTCACAAAATCTTCCATCCCTTAACACATCTCTCTATCCTAAAGAGTATTTTTCTCATCCTATAGAAAAATAATTAAGGAATTTTGAAGGAATAATGTGTATATATTAATATTATCACTCCTCTATATAACTTCATATAAGTATAACATGTCAATAATATCACTACTCCCTGAATCTCCTAACAAGTATATGATGATGAATAGAAATGGTGATTATAAGTATACAAAAATGATGAAATACTCATCTATTTGGAATCTCTATCTACTATATATATGCGTATGCACATATGATTGAATTTGATCATTTTTGCCTATCAAATCTTAGATTTAATAAGTATGTTTGTCATATCTAAATCAGTAACAACTGAGTCAATATGAGGCTAAGAAGGATACCATATTATTGATTATAACTCACATTCCTAATTCACCACTCTTCCCTTAGGTTTTCATGACCCTATGATCTCTAAGAAGCGCACAAGGTTCAATGAACCATAAATCCATACAAAAAAAAAATTTACATGCTAAATGTTTTTAGATGTATCATCATAAAGAAAAAAAATTAAACAATCAATTTGTAATTATATTAAATTAATTCTAGCCAACCTACTAGTATAATGTTTCATAGTTGACCTCATTCTATTATGTTCATGATTAAGATGAAATAATGTTATAATTATCATAAAATAGGTCGATAATCACACCATTCTTTCAACCTTATGGGAAAATAAATAGAACAATATCTCCTTACGTGCTCAACTAACACATAATAAGTTAACAATTTATTTCACCCAAGTTATCAAGGGTGTATAATATCATACTAATTATAATCAACTTATAATTCTTAGTATGTAATTTAATATGTAAATCAAGGTTTTATATTTCATTGGTCTTAAGATCAAAAGTTAGATCAAGTAATTACTCTAAAGAGTTATAATTAAAAATTAGAGAACTATCATCTCAAAAAATCCTACATACCTGCACTGGGTAAAGAAAACCATCACAACTCAATGTTGCCAAGTACTACCTACTTATCCAATCATGTAAGTATTGTATCTCAATCTACTTCCATAACTGGGAGAGAGATATATGCCAACATAAAGATGTGCTCATCCAATCAATCTTAAAACTTATTTCTTATGAAGAGTAGAAAACATTATCCCACTAATTCCAAGGGAATACAATCAAACAACATTCATAACCAATTCCCAATTAAGAGAGTACTAAATCAACATCATGTATATAAGACTCCTTTTAGCAACATCATAATAATGTCAAAATAGAATAAAATAATAAAAATAACTCACCTCTATGCTAACTTGAAGAGATGACACTTCTTCACAAACCACATACATTAAGATTGCAAATTCCATAAACAAACTCCTAACACAAAGGAATTATCAAGCAATACAACAAGACTCTACTAAGAAAATTTTACACCACCCTTGGTGGTATTAAAATAAAATTGGTCTTATAATATTTCCCATTCCTAGGTTTAGTAAATAAAAGAAATAAAAACTAAAGCACATAAATTTAAGGGAAGCATCCTGAGGTTATTATACACTCAATGTTCTACACACATTCTATGAATGTAAGAAACTCCCATCATGGTGTAACATGGTTCCACACAAAGACATCACAAGTCCAAATTATAGTGTAATCATGATACTAGGGTCACACCAATGAACAAAAGACACAAAATTTCTAATGGATTCATTAGGTCCTAGAGTTATAGCCATAACTCTTATACCACATGTAACAAACCTATTGGGTTAGACATAAAAGTATGTGTTTATTTTTTTTGAATATATAAAAATATATATGATTAGATTACATCCCAAGATTTTAATAGAGATCACAATAATAATCAAATGATAATAATAATTACACATTACATCTTATGTCATAGATCTCTAATGTCATGACAATGTTTTATAAAATAGATATAGAAAGTTATGCAACAAATCAACCACAGCTGATATAACTCTGTAATCACCACTATCAACATATAATAATAATTAATTGTGATTCTTCATGATAATACTCAATATTACTATTCAATCTAACATAATGCACATAATTTAGATACCTGGCTCTCCAGAGCATGAGTTCCTCAGACTCTTCAATATTTGTGGCAATCTCAAGTGTCATCTAAATAGTAGTACTATTGTAGAGAGTAAGAGTATTATTTGAGAACTTTTCTACCCAACCGCAGACTAATAATCCCCCACACTATCCCATTAGGAAATGGACCTTCCTTAATGGATGAGTAGATAGTCATAGTGTAAAAATCCAGAGAGACTAGAAAGTACCTATGTGCTATATGATTCTAAACTAAACATGTAGTATATCATAGAAATCCATTATATTTTAAGATATCACACTAAAATATGAACCATATTCATGAAATGATAATGTCTTACTAAACATATTTTGGACCAAAGCTTTATAGATAATAAATGATAATAATATAGATCAATCAATCTCACACACACCACTTAATCAGACTGCCTTCATTTAACATTACAATGCCAATAATCTAGTGAAGTTTGTATCACTCTTTACTCCATATTAACAATGCAGCTTGGTCAAATACAATTAAACTACAAGATTCATCAACTTACTCATCATACAACATGTTATATATAAGAGTAATAACATCATACATTAAGTCCATCTATCATATGCATGAATCTTTTATTATATTCTATCCCATACTAGAAATAATGATTAAAAATATACTACATAAGTAACATACAATTTAGTTATACAATAAAATAATATAATTGATTTCTTCTTTTTTACACCTTATGATAACCCATATTACCACAATCTAGTGTTCTAAAATTTAACTATCAATTTTTTACAATCAATCAAATTACGTAGTATCAAATATATATATATATATATATATATATATATATATATATATATATATATATATATATATACATCATTTCCATGAAACACATTAACATTATAATATAAAATTTACTAAATTCTCAGAGTTGCATGTATGCATACACAAGTCTACAACGTGTAACTCCACATCTATCCACATCAATAACTAGTATGTATATAATATATAGACAAATGTGAGTCAGGTATAATAACTACAGTAAATATCACTTCAGTACAATACACTTCTATACTATAGTAACTTATGATATCCCATACTACCATAGGTTCCCAACTACATAATAACACATAATCAAACATATGATTTCAGGAATCCAATGATCCATATAGATAACACTAAAAGAACAAGTATAGAACTATACTATCTAGATATACCCTAGATTAAGACTACAACCTAGTATTCAAAATAACATAAGTTTAAACACGTATCACAATGCATCATTATATACTAGATATAGCACAACATTTAAACATATTATCAATCTCCTAACATGTACTGCACTCAAATATTGAGTGTATAGTATATATAATGATAGTCAGCTAATCATTTATATAGAAATATAAATCACTATGTCATTCATTTACACATCTTGTTCTATTCTCTATAAGATTGTCCCAAAGGATTATAGTTTTCTGGTTTCTTAAAGACTAACCCAAACCATCTTTTAAAAGTACAAATCTTATGCATGAGTAATTCAGACAAGTAATTATTTCAACATTATGTGGATATTAAATCACTGTTCATTTATACTTTTAAATAAGAGCTCCCTAAAGGCATTTATAACTCTATCAGAGGATATCAAATTAGGTACTTATCTCTAGATAATGAAGACCCATGCTAAGTTATAAATATACATCTACTATTAAATGCCAAGTTAGGAGCCTAAGACACAAGTCTCAATTTTTTGAACCTAAACCTTATATTTTATAGACTCTTAATACCTAAGATTCCTTATGTAACAATATTGCCTTTAATAATAAATACATACAGATAGAGTTTAAGAGTGTCAAACATCACATAATCTCCATTATACATTAAATGGGTATGATTCTATTAACCATCTAGGTTAAAACATATGATCAAGATTCTCTATGATAATTCTAATATGCACATAAAAAATATATATTTAGTCATATTTCTATAATTCTTAGCCATCTGAGCAACTATAATTAGAGAAGTACACTACCTCATTCTAGCATAAACTAGTAAGTTATGGTATCCTATTTTCTTTTCCCAACATCATCGATATGTAGATTAAAATGGTTTTACATTTGTGCAATGGGTTTTGGTACTCCCAGTTATATAATAATTACATCAAGGTTAACAACAAAATATCATGTTTTACACTTCACAATATACATAAGTAAAACATTATACATATAGTTATGTCATTTACACAATAAGCATTAATATGTAAATATATTATATATTAATTATCCAGAATATGCCATGACATCAGGTTCCATAAGATTATTAAGTTATACCTATTTCCTTTAAGGTTAAAAGGGTTCATAGTAAATGTCCATAATTAAATTGTGGAACAATTATGAACATTGTCTATAATTTTGTTATACTTCACCATTCATTAAATGTGTGGGAGTTAATATATAAAACATGTATAAATTATCATGTCTAAACACACCTTAGACACACAAGTATTTGATATGATATACATACACATTAACACGAGTAATGAAATCCATTTATATAATTATAATGGTTTGGTTTATTTGATATATTTATATGTTGGTTATAACTAATGAATAACATTGATAACAAAATACTATACACTACGCTATCAATATATCTAAGATAACATGTATCATTGTCACATCATATGATGACACTCTTTCAGAGGTATTATCACCACACTTTTGTAACATATCTAAAATGTCCCATATTTACCCACCTCATGATTCAAAAGAACTTAGACACTTCGTGGGTTAGGTATAATTCCCAATGCCCAATTAACTAGACATAAATTATACTACAACTAAATATGGGTCTCCCTTTACTCTTCCCATCAATTCATAATAACATGAAATCACATATGCACCAATCAATGTATAATGAAAATTGTGATGGAATCGATGAAAGTCACTTTTATGATATAATTATTAAATGTAGGAAAAAGGCGTAAAGGGATCACACTCCTAGAAAGAAACATGGCCATAGTACTTATACATTATATATAATTCCTATCTAGACGTGGAGATAAATGCATATTTATAGTCTGTTTATAATGTAGATGGGATTTTTGAGACTATTGAAAACCTTGACTTAAAAAGAATGTAGTTCTACTTGATTTGAAATAACTGAGATAAAAATAATGGCAGTGGTGTTGAAATTGGGCTGAGTTAAAGAAAATAAAATAATAGAACTTGATATAGAAATAGGCTTGGCATGACATAACTTGAAACACTAAGATTGTAAGAGTAGTAGTGACTACAGGAAGATACATTAATGGTAGTGGTGGCTCCATCTACCAAACCTCTTTGCACCACCATTTCCCGTAAACTTCTACTATTTAAAACTAGGTTGTTTAGAAAGGAATATGCCATATTATCTCTAACTTTGCATGCATTAAATTCTTAAAAGAAGGTTACCTATTTTAATACCATGCAGATAATCGATGACGCCTTAGGGACTTGTTTACTATAATAATAATATAATAATATTTGAATAGCTACAATCATGATTGAAATCACTGACTACAGAGGTTAGATCATTGCAATATATGTCCAATTGAAATTAAATAGACTACACACAGAGCTATCAATTTTACCAATAGTTATAGTTAATACAATTTTTTTGAAGAAATACTAGGCTATATTAATGCTCAACAAAAATCATTGGTAATAATATAAGGTTGTAGTGCTACTAAAAATGTGCTTTATTTAGTCATAAAATCTAGTTATTCATACATAGTTAATTCCTTGGGTTAAGTTCAATGGTAAAGAATGAGTTTTATACATTAAGGATCAGTAGAATATGGTAGGATACGAACAAATTATTATCTATTTTTTATATTTATCTTATTCCATGATCAATGATAACAAAATAGATGCAAATTTGGAATTCTTCAGAGTTCAAATTAAAATTCATGCCACCTACCTTTCAAAGTTTGACTCAAATTTTATTGGAAGTGTCTCCTTCCTCCTCTTCAATCTTTCCTCTTTCTCCTCACTCTACTCCATTCTTTTCCTCCCCCCCTTTTCCTCTCTCCTTACTCTACCTAAATAATAATGTCGTAGCCTTTTCCTAAATTTAAAACCTTTGATTGTTTTCTTTGTTTTATTCCATATTTAATTTTTCTTATCTTTTTCTATTTTTATGTTATTAATATGGTTTTATTTATTTAAAGATTATTTTATTTATTTATTTTAATTACTTAATTTATTTATTGCTTTATCTTTATTTTTCAAATCATATTTTTTAATTGAAACTTTCCTTAAAATCTAAATCTTTCCTCTTTATTATTTTTATTGTCAAACTTTCTATTTTATTTTCACCCAATTGATAATAATTAATGAATTTATTAATTATCATTTCAAAATACCATGATAGTGTAATGATTAATTTATAAACTAATAATATGAATTAGTCTAATCAATAAAATCTCGAAGCATTGATGAACACACACAAGACACACTAGACAAAATCTACAAAACCATCAAAATATACTATCAAATTGTAAACATCTATCTATTGCAAGAAAAATTAAAGACATTATGCTAACCATTCAAATTATGCACCTAACACAAATTATTTATGTAGTGTATGTAAGGTTCTTGCTAGTTCTTTGTAGACCTTCAACGTCTCCATCTACATCACCCTCTCCAATGATGCTCTCTCTCAGGCACGCTTGAGGGAAGAATTCTCCTACATTTACCTCCTAACACACAAGTCATTAGATCATTTTACATGATAATCATAATCATCAATATATATCTAAATGAATACATTAATATGATTAAATGTAAACATATACATAAACCATTTCATAACAAGCAATCATGTATTTAAATCTAACTAAGAAACATTCTATTATCCTAAAATAAAATAAATCTCAAGCTTAATAAAAAAATAACCAAATTCAAGTTTGTTAATTACAGATATCCACAAATAATCTATCAAGTTTATCTGGTGAGGAATTGAGATGTAACACCATTTCATTATTGGGATTATTTTGAGATTGGAAATCTCTATAAGGATTGCCTCAACATTAAAAAGAAAGTGAAGACATCAAAAAATTATTGGAAGAGTACTCTTCCATGTCATCTCATAGTGGAAAAGGAAGATAGTGTAGAGAACTTCAACGTTGATAGTGCTACTCCAAATGTGGTTCCTTCCTCTACCCCCTTGGTAGTCTAATCCCCCTGTGAAGCTTTAATAGTGGATTTGGTAAGCAAGCAAGTTCAGGGGAATCAAATTCCCTACAAGGTCTCTAATGAACCCTACCCCAAATTTACAGGAATTGATCTTCTTATTCCTCTTTCTACTATTCTAACCAAGGTTAACTAGACTATGGTTAAAAGGAAAAGGAAAGGATGTTTCAATTAAAAGAAATGGAAAAGGTTGATGATCTCCTTAGACATAGATCTGTTGTGTCTTGAAAAGAAGCTCATGTATTTTTTCAAAAACTACCATTGTCGATGTTTGGGATTCCCTCATGATCCCTCATATGTTTATTCTTGGCTCGGTTATACTTATTTTTGGGTGTTTGTTAGTTTTCTATAGTTTTATGATTTGGTATGAATTTATTATTACCAATTTTTTTTAGGCTTCAAGGACCTACTAGTTTTCTCTTAGCTAGGATTTTCTAATAAATGGGCCAGTTTTGACCTCCTCCTATGTCCAGGATGGTTCTCGATCCAAAAAAAAATTGAGTCATTGGTCCTATAGGGATCTTGATGGTTTTCCAAGACTTGGGCCTCTTTAGTCCAAGATGGTTTTTGGTCTAGACAAATCTAGTTGGTTGTTGCACCAGTCAAATGCAGTAAAAGATCTTCCTATACAGGTCCTAGATCCAATCAAAAAAGATTGCTTTGTTTGGACATGGGCCCCCTTATGCCTAGGATGGTTTCTACTTTTTGATGTTCCACCCTTTCCAAGGCCCTCTTGGTTTATCACTATAACTACATCTTTTCGCTAGGTCCTCTTTGTACTCTTGGTCAGTGATTTTTATGAGGAGGTGACCTGATCCTCCTAATGTATCATTCGGTAGGGTCCTTTCTTAATCTTGGTCAATTGTTTCCAAATAGGGCGAGCCCAAACATCCTAATGTGTTTTGGATGGTACCCACACTAGTTATCAAATGTGGGGTTACTCAAATCTAAACATTAATGTATGTAAAAAGTTAAAATTGATGTTTAGGATTAATAAAAAATGTAAAGTAATGAATAAGGAATCAAAATAAAATTCTATAAAATTTAAAATTAAAAAATAAGTATCTATGAAAAAAATTCAAATCTTTTAAAGTTTTACTAATTCCACCATATTTATAATCCTATCACAAAGTCACTTCCTACTTAATTTTGAAGATGAAATAAGGTGAATCAAATAATCCTCTAGGTATATAGTATTATATAAGTAAGGTCTCTAGATAAATGTCAAAGATTAAGCATATCTCAAAATGAAAAGGTGGAACATCTCTAATCCTTATACACCATGTTTTTTTGAATATCCAATTGATTCAAATGATTCACCTACTAATCTTATATAAAAAATAGCATATAAATACAAAAAATCATTGGTTTAAAGATTCAAATTTTTTTGTGGTAAATCTGATGAATGTGAGGAATTTGATAATCTATCTCTATATGGAGATGGTGTGAATAAACACTAAATTGTGCCAATGAAACACTTAAATTACAAGGTAATTAGAGACATGTATAGCCTAGAAGTTAGACGAGCCTTTCTTAAAATTGAGTATGTGTTCAATGAATGTTGAAACTTTGAGGAGAGTAAATTCTTTGTAAAGACCTCAAAGATCAAGCATATCTCAAAATAAAAGGGCAAATCATCTGATTTAGTCCTTATACACCATGATTGTTTGAAGATCCAATTGATTTGAATGATTCACCTACTAATCTTATAGCAAAAAATAACATATGAATACAAAATGATCATTGGCTTAAAGATTCGAGGAAAAAAGTTGGGAAATATGATGCATGTGAGTAATTTGATGATCTATCTCTATATGTAGATGGTGTGAATAAACACTAAATTGTGCAAATGAAACACTTAAATTGCATGGTAATTATACATGTGTAGCCTAGAAGTTAGATAAGTCTATCTTGAAATTGAATATATGTGTTCAACTAATATTGAAACTTTGAGGAAATTAAAGTCTCTATTAAGACGTCAAAGATTAAGAATATCTCAAAATAAAAAAGGCAAAGCATATCTAACCCTTGTACACCATGATTGTTTGAATATCCAACTAATTCAAATGATTCATCTAAAAATCTCATAAAAAAAATAGCATGGAAATAGAAAATGATCATCGGTTTGAAGATCCATAGAAAAATATTTGAGAAATGTGACGTATGCAAGGAATTTGATGATCTATCTCT
Organism: Torreya grandis; assembly: GCA_037957365.1. NCBI lineage: Eukaryota > Viridiplantae > Streptophyta > Pinopsida > Cupressales > Taxaceae > Torreya > Torreya grandis. Next base: position 1,667,798 of record JARHVA010003568.1, read on the forward strand.
ATATGATGATGGTGTGAGTAAACACTGAATTTTGCCAATGAAACACTTAAATTGCAAGGTAGTTAGAGCCATGTAGTGTAGAAGTTATATGAGCCTATCTTTAAATTGAATATATGTGTTTAACTAATGTTGAAGCTTTGAGGAAAGAGGTTCAAAAGTTTGTAACTATTTTGGATTGAATTAGGACCTATAGACAGCATCATTATCAACCCTATTTATCTTCCTTTTCAATAAATATTTTGCACCAATTAAAATTTCATGTGGAATAGGTATATCATTGTCAATATTTACAAGGCATAGTAGAGCAAAAGCCTTGACAAACCAACCATATTTGATCTCAAAGCTTAAAAAATATATTGACAACTCTTCAAAAAATAATTTAGATTTTTTTTTTGCTATATTAAACATAATTTTATTATATTTATCAAAGACAACTATATAATTCAATAGCAATAACACTTCAATATTTTGTAAAAAGTAACATTGAATGAAATATAAATCAGGATTTTGTTTTAAAAACATATTTTTATCATATCATATTGTAATGAATAAATAATGTATGAAATAAAAATAAAAAAATTATTTAAAATAATATATTTTTATAGTATTATGATGATTAAAATCTATATTATATTTAAATAATTCTTGGTATTTGGTTAGGATAAAATATTTATTTGATTCAACATAGTATAGAATGATAAATTAGTAGGTGTCCCGAAGTTGCAAGGGAAGCTGGATGAATTTTTTTTCCTAATCATATTTAATAAGTGTTTTATTTTAATATATTTTATTATATATTTTTATTTTAATATTAAATTTTTTAATTGTAATATATTATAATATATATTTTAAAACATTATATTTTTCAATATATATTATATTATATATTTTAATATATTATTTTATTTTATATATTTTAAAATATTTTTGAAATTTGAAATTTTATAATAATATTTATTTATATTATATAATAAATATTTCTAAAGTTTAGAATGGAGTGATAGTTATATATTATTTTATAATTTTAAATATATATTATTATAATTAATATTAATAATAACTATATATTTGATTATATTAAATAATTTATTATTTTATATAGTTTATTTATATTTGTATTTTATATTTTATGTTATATTATGTTATGTTATATTATTATTTTATATGTTATTATATTAAATATTTTAATATTCTAATATTAAATTTTAACCTATATTTTTAATATAATATATTAAAATATATAATTATGTATTTATATATACTAATAATTTTTTAGTTATATTAAATATAATATTAATTTATAATACATAATATTAAAATATAAATATAAAAAAAATTATATTTAAAATATTAATATATAAAAACTAATAATATAATATAAATATATTTAATCATATGATAATATATTATTATATAATTTTTAATTTTTTAAATAATAATATTAAAATTATATATATTAGTATACATGTTTATATGAATTGAATCGTGAGTATTTACAAATAATGTGAACTTTAACACATAATATTATACTATAATGAATATAATTATTTTAATATTTAACATAATTAAACTTTAATATATTATATATGATAAAATTTTTCAAATATTAATATATATATAATGATTAATATAATATTATTATTTATATATCTATTATACTCAAAATATAATATATTGATTGTATTTAAATATTATAAATAATATAATATATAAAAAACATATATAATAATAATAATAATAATACTCTTTTTATATATTATATTATTTATAATATTTAAATAAAAATCAATATATTATATTATGAGTATAATATTTATATAAATAATAATATTATATTAATTATAATATATATATATATATATATATATATATATATATATATATATATAAATATATATATAAATATAAATATAAATATATATATATATATATATATAAATATCATATTATGTATAAAATTTTAAAACATTGAATTTAAATATCATGTTTTTCTTCCAAGTTTCCTACTCGGGGACCACCTGCTGCAAGTAGCATCAGCTCCATTTCCTCTTCGCACAGTATGAGCTCCACCTGTTGGTTGTTTTGTTATTTCATTGAGTGATCCTCTTCCTCGGGTAACTTCACTAGAATGGTGTAACAACATGGCCGGATCTGTCCTATTATGCTCTATATAGGAACCCATTGATTTAAATTATATGTAGAGCAATCTGGGCTGTGAAATCTCATAGATATTTGGTAAAGTAGTGTGTTTCAATAAATAACGGGATTAATTTGTTGTGTTCAGGGGCAAGTGTATTTGAAGCTTTTGTTTTTCTTTGCCTTCTGATTGAAACTACGTGAACAAAGCAGCAATCTCATTCAATGGATTTGTTTTCTTGTGGCAGGGTCAATGTGGGTATTCTATAAATAGATATTTTACCTGTATTTGATTTTTTAATTTGACTTGAGATTTTCTCTAATCACTCATATAATGGTGCAGTATATTCTGTTTACTACAAATTACCTAATTCGTTGGAATCTAATGCTGACATTTTCACCAACTTTTTTTCTGTACCATGGGACGGTGGTCGAGTAGTCGCTTAAGGCATTGTTATGATCGACGTAGAATTGGCATGTAAGAAGGAAATAATGGATTTTCTTCCCTATCACTAGACATGTATACTGCTCTCTGCCAGTCCGCAAATGTCGATAAAATTAGTTGGTAACCTTGTAGCACAATTAACCTTGATTTTTCAAAAAATATGTGGCTAAATTCCACATATACCACATGGTTGCACATTGGCAATTTGTTAGCAGCATCACTAAATTTAGCAGTAAGCTGGAAACACGGTTCTTATTTGAAATATTTGAATTACTTAATAGTATTTGCTTAAAAAGTCCTTAATCATGGTGTGAATGCATTGATATATTATCTTGTGTCTATTTTTTATGGTGAGCTCTTGCCCAATTAAGTTTTGTGTGCCCAAAATCCATTATTGCTACTTTACCTGGCTTGTAAATTTTGATAATTCCATTACTGCTACTTTACCTGGCTTCTAAGTTATGATAAATCCATTACTGCTACTTTACCAGGCTTGCAAATTTTGCTTGATCAGTGGATTGTTAAATCTATGGCATCTTTTTCTTCTCTAACCTCTAGTTTTATCATTACTTTGCATTCGTCGGACAACTCAGGTTTTGTATTCGTCTACCAAATGGTAGAAAGGCCAATTATTTGAACGTCAGTAGGGGTTCGAGTCCTGTGAGCGAGGAGATGCTGGGTTCGACCCCGGGCAGCACACCGTCAAAGCTAAAGAAGGGAAAGGAAGAGTACATTGGTGTCGAGGAGATAATAATTGATAACAATGGCAATGGGTTATTTTGTTCTAAAGTGTAATATAAGCCATATGAATCACTCAAACCCAACACATGAACATTACACTTACATTAATATACATGTAAGAGATAAATAAATAAATAATAAAATAGTTTTTTTATAATATATATTTACATATATTATTAAACAAATAATATAAAAAATAATTATAAAACTTTGTTTAAAAAGAATATCTCTTTGTAATTATGATATTGTAATGATTAAAATCTTTAATATGCTTGGTGTTTGGTTAGGAGAAATATCTCTTTGCCTAAATACAATACATAATGATAATGATATAGAAGATGGAGCATGGGCCACGTAATTAATAGGAATCAAGTAAATGCAACACATGGGGATTAATGCAAATGTGGCACATGGGAATTCATGCTAATGCAGATGTGATGTGTGGGTGATGGGGACGGTGAATAGGTTTCTATTAACATTTGAAAGATATATTATATTTTTTTTCTAAACAAAAATAAAATTAAGAATTTAAATATATAATTATTTTTCTCTTTAAAAATTATATGGATTTATTTTTATATTATTAAAATGGATCAATTTTTAGATAAATATATAAACATTAATATTGAATTATCGCCAATGAAATGTATATGGTCTTATTTCATTCAAATTCAAATTTTATATAATATTTATGAATAAAATATTTCAATAACTGAAAATAATAATAATAATATTCAATTATATTTAATTAAATATATTTTTTAGTTTAAAAAAATATGGTTAATAAATTTAATTTTAAAAAAAGGTTAATATCTTAAAATTTTATTATAATACTCATACAATTTTTTTAAAAAAAATTGGGATATGAAGATAAAAAATGTGAACTTGAAGGAAAATATATTATAAATATACAAACATAAAATTTTATAATTAAAGAGGATAATTTCGTTTTAAAGGCTAATAAATTTCAAAAACACATTTGTCAAAATTTTGAAATGAATGAGGAGATGGAGGAGGCTGGCTTCCTCCCTCTCTCCACCAAAACCCTAACCCTAGGGTTTGTTCTATATTAGTGCAACTTTGAGGAGCACAAAAATGAGGGTGTTGTGTGTTAGGGAGGAAGGCTCAGGGAGCTACAACTCATCTAGAGAATAACATGGGATTTTTGTTGTTGTTCATTGGTTGAGAAGTTGTAATTATGGTGGTTTCTTATGGTTGGGTGGGTTTTGAGGTTGCAGACATAGGGCTTGGTAGCAACAGCTCGGCCTATGGTGGTGATTGGTCATTTTCTTGCTACGAGGTTGTGTAGATGTTTGTTTTGATCAGATATATTGTACATTGGTTTGCTATTTTTCTTGTGTGCTTTGTTTCCATTTTTAGCAGAGGTTTTTATGGCATTGGAGAGTGGCAGTTTTTCTTCTACAACTTTGCTTCATTTGTTTATTTTTGACACTATGATGGTTGTTCTAAGCTTTTCCCTTTCCATTATTGTTTTAGGGTTTGGTTAGGGTTTTGTTTTCAATTTTTTGTTTCCTTCCTTGATTTTTTTGGTTCATAAAGGACATTATGATGGGTTGATTGTTTACATGTTTGGCTCTACTAGCCAACAAGGGTGTTATAAAGGTTTGGTTCTTTGTTTACACTTGTTCATTTTTGCAGGACCAATAAGGGGGTTGTGATGGTTGGAGCCATGTATTACAACTAGTCAATTTACTATGTAATCTTTGGTTTATTTTTATTTTTTAATAATAAAATCATTCGAATGATTTCCAATAGTAAAATCAATTTTTTAAAAAAAATATATTCTACGTCTTTTAGATTGAATGATATTATGCTACGTTGAGAAAATATAGGATAAAGTATAATAGCCAACATTAAGATTAGGAATATATTTATTTGATCCCCCTAGCTGCCATTCTTTCAATATTATGAGGCATGCTGAGAAACACTTTATTACATCTGTAAATAGGGAAGGCAAGGACATGGGAAGAGGATTATGATTTTCGCTTTGGATACCTTGATGTTGATACTTTTTTTTTTGAGTGTTTGATTTGACCACTTTAAAATTTATGCTTGGGTATTTGTATTTGTAGTATTTGATCATTCATGTATTAGGGTTGTAAAACCTTATCGAGGTAATGATTGGATTGGGGTATTAAAAATGTTGATTCCAATTTCCATGATAGATGGACTGAGGTAGACTAGCAAAGAAAATTTAAGGGACGGAAAAAATGGTAGAGGAAATGATTTTAATGGTCAATATGGATAGAAATGATTCTATGAAATGGAAATTATACGACATCCTTAGGACCATACTAGAAATTGTTTGGTATAAATAGAAGGTTCTACAACTCCAAACTTATTTTATTTTACCCATTTTTATCTAGAATGGATAATGGTGATGATCTTGGTAAAAGAATAAATTTTAGAAACAACATCGATGAGAGAGGGAAATTTAGTTGTGGATATTTATCTAGTGGAAATATCAAGCTTTTAGCAATACCTATATGGTTCTAATCAATTAAACATGGTTCATATTGTTAAAAACTTAATTTCTCTTAAAAAAGTAAAGATATCGATGTAATACCTTGTGATCTATTTAGGAAACTTCATCGATAACACTTTTAAACTAAAAAAATTAACCTTGTTCCTTGGTTACCTAATATAAATAAGTATGAATGGGACTTTAAACCTCATTTATTTTAGATTCATTAAAATCATTGGTGTGTTGGTTTGTATTAATTTTGTTATTTTTTATGTGTCAGGTTAATAATTTTTTTTAATATAGGTAAAGGAGGTTTTTTTTAAATTAAAAAATAGGGACTCAACTGTATACAAGATACATGTAGTAATGGATTAAAGATAAATAATAGACATACAATTTTATCACCACACTAAAGAAACTAATAAACAACCACTACATGACACAAAAATAGAAACTATAATGAAGCATATTTTATGACCCCCAAACAATTATCTTTTTGGGATCGAAGGGTCATGTTTGATGGTTTTAGGTCCTTTTTAAAGTGACCTTTACTCTTGATATTAACCACTATCAAATCTACTCCATTTTCTAAATCCATATAAATGAGAATAGAGATCTCAAATAAGTCCAAAGGTCTAGAATTCATTAAAGAGCTTCAAGCAACAAGTTCCCTTGTCTACATTTCCTCTAGAAATCTTATTTCCACAATTTACTTCAAATTTGAATTCTCATTTTCTACACTCTCCACTTGATTTATTCCTTCCAAATTTTCCATGAATTTTGGTTTATCCTTTTTTCTCATTTTCCTTTATTTTCCATAGATGTTTCCAATATCGAATCAAGAATGTCACTCTCATCCTCACTTTAGTTGATAACTTGGGGTGTTATATGTTCTAGAACATCATCCTTCCACCATATCTTACCTTTTTTGTGTTTGAAAAATTGGAAATCATTGACCAAATGTCCCATTTTAAAGAATTTTTTGCATTTACAAGGCAAAAAATAATAGTATAGAGGTTGTACCCATGTTCTGTACCTAACTTTCAAATCCATCCATATAGGGAGCTCCTTAGAAATTATGTCAGCATTAACTAGAATTTGAGAATAAATTGAGTGGCCCATTTCTCTTGTTAATGTGTCCACATGCCAAAATTCTCCTATAGAGCTTTCTATCTATCTAATAATAATATTGTCCCAAAATAGAAGTGGTAGGTTTGGGAATTGGATCCAAATCAGTTTTCTATTAAATGTTTCAGTATGGGGGTTGAAGGCTAAATGATAGGGCTTTGCCAAAAGCATGTGATGTTCCCAAGCTAAAAATTATTCATTGAACACAACATATCTATCTTCAATTGAATAAAAAACCATAATAAAAGAACCTTTAGCATAAGGAAGATTTCAATGAAGTACCTTCTATTAGCTTGCTAATGGTTAAAGATACATATATGGAGATTTGGAAGGCTAGGCCAAAATTCATTAAATCGATAAATCATTCATTTGAAAGAGATCCAACCTTCCATATCCAACCACTTCAAGTTTATTATCTTCAAAAGGGATCAAAAAGTCTTGCCTTGATTCCATGTCTAATGAGTAAGACCATATCATATTATTATCATTTTGGGCTAGAAATCCCTAACATCCATTTAGCATAAGCCTAAAAAACATGCAATTTCTACGAATCCTACTAATAATATTTTTATTTAGTATTTTAAATCAATACTATTATCAATTTCTATACAAGCTGAAGTTTATTATTCAATCAAATTAACCATCCCATTTGTGTGAAAGGCACATTTATACAATTTAAATTAATTGTGTGTGTGGATGGCTAGATGTAGGCCTCAAATTTCAACTTAACCTTTCAGTTTAATTTATTTATTTTGATAAAGATCTCTTTTCAGGACTAGTCAATTCACACACACACACACACACACACACACACACACACACACACACACACACACACAGAGTGCTTATCTTATAATAAATAATAACACTATATTATAATTTTATATATTTAAGTAAATAGATACTATAAAAATATATGGTTTTCTAATTTTTGAGCCTATAACTATTTAGAACTAGCTAAATTTTTTACTTGTTATCTACATTCTAAAACCAATAAATCAAACCATAACTTGTAAATGTCTAAGCTTGGTTGGATTTGTTGAAAACTCTAAAAATGTATTTGATGTGATAATTTAATCTTTAAAAAATTATGAAATTAATTTTAGAGTCATAACTCAACCATGCATGCTATGAATAACTTTAAATAAATTGTTTAGACCTTGCATCTTTATTGAAAATTAAGGTTTCACAAGGCATTCTATGAGGAACATATTGCTGTTTATTTATTACATAGTTTAGCTCATTTTTCAAAATAATATTCTTTCATAGGTATATTTCACTTGTTTTATCTTAATTTTGGTGATTTATTTTACCATGGTTATCGAGTGTTTTAGATGGTTGGGATATTGCATCATTATTAGGAAAAGAAATAAAACCTTCTGATGATAATAAAGATTTAATTTCTTGATAATAGCATATTAAAATGCTTCCTTTTTTATTACTACTAATGGGATGCTTGGTAATAAACCCATAAATATTGAATGTGCATTAGATTTTCTAGATAACACATTTCTATGCAAAATCATTATGTGATTTACTTATTAGTGCATTACATGGGATGATTTTTTTTAGAATAAAGGGGTATATATTAAATTGTTGGTAACAATAACACTTAAGAGGAATTAAGTTCTACCATACCATCCACTGCATATAATAGGAAAGTTATCATGGGCTTATGGTGTGATGAGTCAACATTTATACCTATTTTGAGAATTGATTTCAACCATTAAAAAATGTTCAAGTTTGGGACACTCATGGGAATAACCAAAATTCATGATTGGAATGTAAATCCCTATGAAAAATATTATAGATGGTATATCTAATCTAGGGAGATAGTATTGAGTTCATGAAATGAAAAAGTGAACTCTTTTTTAGTATACACTTGATTTAATAATATTGTATAGACAAGCCTTGGTAAGCTTATATTGGATATATTTTGTCCTTACTATCATCAAGTTTTCCCTTCTTTTGGTTCTAGTAAGTAGGATCTAAGTGAAATGTATATCCTAACTACCTTACATGGGAAACACCATTGTGACCTAGTTGTCATACTTTATTTGATATAGTCATTGAAATCTGTGTCTATTATAGGATAGAATGGATTTGCCTTCCTTAACAAATGCACTTGATCCATGTTATTGTATGTACCTTTTGTATAGGACCTCTATGGACCTTAACTATGGATTATATTTGAAACCCATGCCTAGACCTTATGATAGGTGATAAATAGAGATTGAGGTTTAGATCTTATGTTAATTTTCATATAGTTAGAGCATATATTAGGATACTATTTAAGAGATGATTTATATCATGGAATATACATATGGGATAGTTAAACTTGGATTCATTTTATCCTCTTCTGAAATAATGTTTGGTTAGACATCTACTTGTTTTTAATATTAGATTATTGGATATCTACAATTATGCCTCACAATAGAGAGAGACTAGATAAGAGTTGCATTGGTATTGTCGACCTTGATGGGGGTAAAGTTAAAATTCTCATATGCCTAAATTAATAATATACTATTATATTATAGATCATGTTTGTTGAATTTGTATTGTCTTGGTAATGGTGAATTTCTATATCATTTTTTTGGTTGTTTTCACTTATCAATTTCTTAAGGAACATGGGATATTCTGGTAAGAACATGGCACCATAGATTTGTATATATAAACCTTTGAATGAAACTTGACCCACTCTTGGGTACTCTATTTTTTTAGCTACTCTCTCCTCACCAAATGAGAACTAAAGTTAGCAAGGAATTTTCAATAAATGTATTGTTTACATATGTTTTAGTCATTGCAATCCATGAAGACAAGGGAACTTCTTACTACAACACATGTAAAATAATAAATACATTTTCAATTATGTTTAAGTTGATGACCATACCATTTCAAATTTCTCATTTTGATATAGGGTGCGAAGATGTTGGAAACATTTATGCAATAATTTTTTATGTATATTGAAATTATTGTGTTCCATGAGACTATATCTTTTGAGTATTTATTATTCCTTTTGTATACTTCTACATTTTATAAAAATGTCTACCACAACATTTGCAATAACAACATCTGATTTTAATTATGCTATGATGGATGGCATTCTAATTTCCAAATGTCCTATTTTTACATATGCTTAGGGGATGTTGAAAATAGTTATAGATAAATGTGTTAAGAGACCTCTAAGAGTGAATTCCAAATATATTTATTAACAACATCACCATATCACTTATATATTTATTTTCAATATATGTTATTTCTCATCATATCACATAACATCATTTTTAGTGTTGTGTAAGTGTAGTAATTATTTTCTATTTATTTAAAAGGTTTTATCAAAATGTACTTATTTTTAACATAGTATATGGGTGGTGATGAACTAATATCTCTTTGATATGGGTATGCAGATTTACCATGATCATATAATTTTAATAATTTTTATTTGCATTTTTTAAAAATATTTTTCGTTAATGTTGATTATTTATTATGTAGGATTCTATTTACCATTTAGTCACCACACTTGCAAGAATTGGAAAAGTGATAAATTTTATCTTTTGTCAATTCCTATATTTATTTAATGAATTTTTTATTAAGTTAAGCCCACCTTTGACTAGTGTAGGTACCATCCTGGACATATTAGGAGGCCCAGATCTCCCCCTAGCCAAAAAATTATGGAAAAGTAAAAAAATCACCAAGAGAATAAAAAGAAACAAAATGAAAGAGGTAAAGAAAGTGAAAAAGCATAATGGGACCAAACAAGGGAAGATAAATAGATAAAAGATAATAACTGCATTTGACTGGTGTAGGAAATAATGAATTTTGGTTGGACTGAAACCTAGCTTGGGCTAGTAGAGAGAGGCCCAAGTCTCAAAGAATAGACAAAGTATCGACCAATAGTAAAGGAAATTAATAAATTAGTTCAGAAGCTATTCTCAGGCACAATAGGACTTGGGTCCCTAAGAGCCCAAACCAGGACCTAAAACCAAGAAAAGGAGGAGGAAATTAGTAAGAACCCAAGTGGGATCTAAATTCTTCATTAACCCACCAATGGTCAAGTTGTACAAAAATAAAACTCAATAGTAAAAATATTAATTATTTAATGGTAGAAAATCATATTTTTAATATTAAAAACACTTCACCTTATCTACCAACTAATAGTTTCTAAGTAATGATCAAGTCAATGACAAGATGTATTAGCTACACAATAGTCGTGCATCATTAATGCTATCACAAGAAAAAGTATCACTAGGGATCCAAATTTATCCATTTTGTTCACTGTCTCAACGATCTTGAAGGGATTCCTTCCTAATTTTTTATGCTAGTTTTTCTCTCCTTTCTTAGTGTGTAAAAATTACATATATTTTATTTCCAAAGAATTTAGGGATAAGTGTTAGGGCACTATCCATACTAGCTATGCATTTGATAGAGAGGTCGTCATCCATGACAGATAGTACTAATTCAAAACCAAGCTATTTATAAAATTATTTTGTCTTACTCTTATGCTCATAGTCGTCACTTAGCCTTGTATTATCTTGAGGCTATGTAGATCTCGTGCCCTCCAGATTATTATTTTCTTGAGGGGTATTGGTTTTAGAGAAAAGAGATAAATATATAAACAATTTTTCCTTCCTTACCTCATTGGGGTCATTAGAAAAATCTCCTTCTTCCTTTCAATTCATAGTACATCCAATCTCTTTTTTTTTCTAAAAATATCTCTATCCTTCTATTTTACCTTGTAGGGTGCATGACTTAGTAAGGGTAAGATATTTTCCAAGTGTTAGGGATATAGTGTCATCAACATTTGTGTAATTAACTTCTAAAAGTATTCTTCTTTGTCTCTAAATTTATGACCAAAGATATATCACATTGAGAAAATTTCATCAACTCTTTCATACATAATGCTCTACATTTAAATTTTGAATTAGATTTCAAATCAATGGACTTGGGTAAGAATATTTTTGCATCAACATTGACACAATTTCTAGAAAAAATAACCTTGCTTATTATTCTAGTCATTGAATTAATTACTATAAGGGAACCAATAGAATACACAATCCCCATTAGGATGTTGTTCTTATGGTATTCCAGTGGGAGGGCTAGAAGACTGATCCAAAGAGGGATGGTATCGAAAAACTCATTAAATGGGTAAAAACCATACTTCCATTTTTTCAACAACAAGACATATGTACCCAAATTTTTGAGCCATTTTTATAGAATATTAAAACATTCCTCTTGGTTTAAGAAGGAGAATAATAAGAAGCAGGGTAAATTTTAGTTGGTAAATCTCTAAGTACATCTTTTATTAATCAGGTGAATGTTAAGAGATGGTTTTTATGTGAGAAGTCAAATGGACAGGTGAATCATAATAGTAATATTCAATCTAACATGATATATATAATTTAGATAGCTAGCTCTCTAGAGCATAAGTTCCTCATAATCTCTAGTATCTGTGGCAATCTCAAGTGTCATCTCAATAGTTGTACTACTATGGGGAAGGAGAACATCATCCAAGTGCTTTTCCACCCAACCATAGAACAACAATCCCCAACTATCCCATTAGGGAATGGCCCTTCCTTCATGGATGATGAGATAGTGACGATGTGGGAATCTAGAGAGACTAACAAGTACCTATGTGCTATATGATTATATACTAAACATGTAGTGTATCATAGAAATCCATTAATTTAAAAGATATTGCACTAACATGTGAACCATACTCATGAAATGATAATTTCTCACTGAAAATACTTTAACTCAATATTTATAGATAATAAAAGATAATGATTTGATTAATCAATCTCATACACACCACTTGATCAAATTGCCTTCATCTAATATTATAATACATGTAAGCCAGTGAAGTTTGTCTCACTCCTTACTCTACATTAACAATGTAGATTCGTCAAATACAATTTGACCACAAGATTCATCAACTTACTCATCATACAACATGCTATACATAGGAGTAATAAAAACTAACATTAAATCCATCTAACATATGCATGAATCTTTAATTTTATTCTATCCCATACTAGAAATAATAATTACAAATATACCACTCAGGTAACATATAAGTTAGCTGTTTAATGCAAAAATATAATTAGTTTTTAGTTATTTACACCCTATGACAACCCGTATTACTAAAGTCTTGTGTTCTAAGGTTTAACTACATATTTTCCACAATCAACATATGTAGTCTCAAATATAGTGAAACACAATCATTGTGTGTGTGTGTGTGTGTGTGTGTGTGTGTGTGTGTGTGTGTGTGTGTAATGATTGTGTTTCAATCATTCCAACACGACGTTTACTAAATCCTTAGAGTTGCATGCACACATACACAAGTATACCAACTATATTTCCACATGCTATCCATAATAATAACTAATATGTATAATTATATAGACAAATGTGAGATAGGTATAATAACTATAGTAAGTACTACCTGAGTACAATACACTTTTATACTATGGTACACTATGATATCCCATTACACCATAGTTTATCAACTACATAATAACAGATAATTAAACATATGATTTCAAGAATCCAATGATCCATATAGATAATAATAAGTAAACAAGAAAATGGTTATACCATCCAAATATACCTTAAATTTAGACTACAACCTAGCTTTCAAAATAACCTAACTTTAAGCATGCATCATGATGTACCATTATATACTAGATAAAGCTCAACATTTAAACGTATTATCAATCTCTTAACATGTAATACACTTGAATATTTAATGTACAATATATATAACACCAGTCAATTAATCATTTATAAATAAATAGAAATCACATAAACTAATTATGCTATTCATTTATACATCTTGTTCTATTATCTATAAGATTGTCCTAAAAGATTATAGTTTTTTGGTTTCTTAAAGACTAACTCAAACAATCTTTTAAAAGTAAAAACCCTATGCACTATTAATATGCACCATAAGCAATTATTTAAACATTATGTGGATAATGAACCACTGTTCATTTATACTATAAAATAAGAGCTCCTTTAAGGTATGGATAACTCTGCTCGAGGATCTCAATTTAGGTACTTATCTTTGGATAATGAAGACCCATGTTAAATTGTAAATATGCATCTACTGTTAAATATCAAGTTAAGAGCCTAGGACACAACTCTCAGTTTTTTGAACCTAAACCTTATATTTTATATGCTCTTAATACCTAAGATTCCTTAGGTAACAATATTTCCTATAAAAATAAATACATACAAATAAAGTTCAAGAGTTTCAAACATCGCATAATCTCTATTATACATTAAATGGGTATGATCTTACTAACTATTTAGGTCAAAACATATGATAAAGATCCTCTATGATAATACTAGTATGCACGCAAAATGTATATATTTAATCCTATTTTTATAATTCTTAAGAATCAGAGCAACTATAATTAGAGGAGTACACTCCCTCATTCTAGTATAAGCTAGTAAGCTATAGTATCCTATGTTCTTTTCCCAACATCATTGATACGTAGTTTAAAATGGTTTTACATTTGTGCAATGTTTTTTTGTACTCTCATGGTTAACAATAAAAGATCATGTTTTGCACTTCATAATATACACAAGTAAAGCATTATATGTAAAGTTATGTCATTTACATAACAAGTATTAAGGTGCAAATATATTCTCTAGTAATTTTTTAGAATATGCCACAATATTATTCCATAAGATTATTAAGTTATACCTATTTCCTTTAAGGTGAAAAGGTTTCATAGTAAATGTCCATAATTAAATAGTGGAGTAATTATGAACACACAATCTATAATATCAGTATACTTCACCATGCATTAAATGTGTGGGAGTCAATATATAAAACATGTAGAAATTATCATGTCTACATGCACCTTAGGCACACAAGTGTTTGATATGATACACATACACTTTAACAGGAGTAAAGAAATCCATTTATATAATTATAATGGTCTAGTTTACTGGATATATTTATATGTTGGTTATAACTAGTGAATAACATTGATAAAAAAATACTATACACTGTGTTATTAACATATCAAGACAATATGTAAGATTGTCACGTCACATGATGACACTCTCTAGAGGTATTGTCACCACACTTATGTAACATATCTAAAATGTCCCATTTTTATCCATCTCATGATGAAAGAGAACTTATCCACTGCTCAAGGTAGGTATGCTTCCCAATATCCCAATAACCAAACATAAATTATATTACAACTAAATGTGGGTTTCGCTCTACCCTTCCTGTCAATTCAAAATAACATAAAATCACATATGTGTTAGCCAACATTTAATGAAACTCATGATGGAATAGAAGAAAGTCATTATCATAATATAATTGTTAAATGTAGGAAATAGGTGTGAAGGGCTCGCACTCCCAAAAAGAAACACAAACATAGTACATATACATTATAAATATGTCCTATCTAAACATAGAGATAAACTCATTTTTATAGTTTGTTGAAAACATAGAGGGGATTTCTGAGTCCATTGAAAACCTTGACAAAAAAGGAATGCGGTTCTGCTTGAGTTGAAAATTTTGAGCTAAAAATAATTGTTGTAGTGTTGCTCTTGGGCTGAGTTATAAAAAAAAAGAATAGAACTTGATATGGCAATAGGCTTGGCATGGTGCAACTTGAAAATTTGAGATTGTAGGAGTGGAAGAA
The DNA here is from genome assembly GCA_037957365.1 of Torreya grandis. Lineage (NCBI taxonomy): Eukaryota > Viridiplantae > Streptophyta > Pinopsida > Cupressales > Taxaceae > Torreya > Torreya grandis. The sequence continues at coordinate 1,683,399 of JARHVA010003568.1, forward strand.
GCGACTATAGGAAGATACGACAATGGTGGCAGCAGATGTATCTACCAAACCACTCTGCACCACCATTTCCCCCAAACTATTATTATTTAAAACTAGGCTATTTACAAAGGAATATGCCATATTGTCTCTAATGTTATAAGCATTAAATTGTGAAAAAGAAGGTCCTCTATTTCAATACTATTCTGATAATAAATGACACCTTAACGTAATATCAATGTAATAATATTTGAATAGCTAATATCATGTTTGAAATCATTGACTATAGAGGTAAGATCACTGTAATAAATGCCTAATCGAGATTAACTTGACTACATATAGAGCTACCGACTTTACCAACAATTTTAGTTAAAATAATTTTTTTTTACCAAATACTAGGCTATATTAATGCTAAAACAATTAATTTATAATAGTATATAGTTGTAGCATTACTAAAACTATGCTTTATCTAGTCATAAAATCTGGCTATTCATACATAATTGATTCCCTAGGGTAAATAATGAGTTTTCTACTATAAGGATCAGTAGAATATGGTAAGATACCAAACAATTATTATCTATTTATTATATGAAACTTATTCCATGATCAATAATAATAAAATAGATGCAAATTTAGATTTCTTCAGAGCTCAATTTAAAATTCATGCCACCTACCTTTCAAAGTTTGACTCAAATTTTCTTGGAAGTGTATCCTTCCTCCTCTCCATTCTTTCCTCTTGCACCTTGCTCCACTCTATTATTTTCTTCCCCCCTTTTCATCTCTCTTTTATCTACCTAAAAAATAATGGTTTAGCCTTTTCTTAAATTTAAAACCTTTGATTTTTTATTTTTTTTTGTTTTATTCCATATTTAATTTTTATTACCTTTTTCTATTTTTAGGTTTTTAATATGGTTTTCTCTATTTAAAGATTATTTTCTTTATTTATTTTCATTTATTTATTTCTTTATCTTTATATCTCAAATTATATTATTTAATTGAAATTTTCCTTAAAATTTAAATCTTTCCTCTTTATTATTTTTATTGTCAAATGTTCTATTTTCATTTTACACAATTTAATATAATTAATGAGTTTATTATTTATCATTTTAAATTTCCTTGACAGTGTAATGATTAATTTAGAGACTAATAATCCAAAATAGTTTAATCTAGGAAATTTTAAAGCATTCATGGCCACACACAAGCCACACTAGACAAAATCTATAAAACCATTAAAATATACTGTCAAACTATAAGAAAACATCTATCTATTGAATGCAATATTAAAGATATTATGCTCATCATTTAAATTATGCACCTAACATGAATTATTTATGTGGTGTGTGTAGGGTTTTTTCTATCTCTTTATATACCTTCAACATCTCCATTTACTTAACCCTCTTCGATGATGTTGTCCCTCCGATACACTTAAGTGGAAAATTCTCCTACGTCTACCTCACAACATGTAAGTCATTAGATCATTTTACATGATCATCATAAGAAATAATATATAACTAAATTAGTACATTAGTATGCTTAAAATATAAATTAATATATAAAGCATCACATAATAAGTAATCACATATTTACATCTAACTAAACAATATTTTAATATCTCAAAATAGCATAAATCTCAAGCTTATTCAAAAAAATAACAAATTTTTCTAGAGAGGAATTAGGATGTAACATCCTTCTCTCTTAAATCTAGTCATCATCCCTGATGAATTTTATTCAAGGATAAGTTCTCAATCAAAAATATTTTTTAGCAAAGAAATAACATGATACATAATGTCAAACTAAGTAAATATAAAAGAAATTGCATATATCACTCACCATAGTTCTTTCAATTTGCACTATTTCTAGATTATTTGTCCGATAAGACTCCACTCAATAACATTTATTAATTAAGAAAACATAGTTGTGAGTATTACTTACTCTGACTGATTTTGTCATGACCACCCAAGGGTCTAGATTCATTAAGACAAGCCTATATACTATAGTGTTGACCACTTCTATTACCTTTAAGGGTCCCATAAATCTTAGTGATAATTTCACAAATTTTTTAAGAGCATAGAAGATCATTATGCAAGCCAAAATAAATGACCAAGGAGAGGTTCACAAAATCTTCCATCCCTTAACAAATCTCTCTATCCTAAAGAGTGATTTTCTCATACTATAGAAAAATAATTAAGGAATTATGAAGGAATAATGTGTATATATTTATATTATCACTACTCTTTATAACTTCATATAAGTATAACATGTCAATACTATCACTACTCCACGAATATCCTAACAAATATATGATGATGAATAGGAATGGTGATTATAAGTATACAAAAATTATGGAATACTCATCTATTTGGAATCTCTATCCACCATATATATGTGTATGGCCACATGATTGAATTTGATAATTTTTGGCTATCAAATCTCAGATTTAATAAGTATGTTTGTCAGATCTAAATCAGTAACAATTGAGTCAATATGAGGCTAAGTAGGATACCATATTATTGATTATAACTCACATTCCTAATTCACCACTCTTTCCTTAAGTTTTCACAACCCTATGATCTTTAAGAACTACACAAGGTTCAATGAACCATAAATCCATACAAAAAAAACATTTACATGCTAAATGTTTTTAGATGTATCATCATAAATAAAAAAAATTAAACAATCAATCTGTAATTATATTAAATTAATTCTAGCCAAAGCTACAAGTATATGTTTCATATTTGAACTCATTTTATTACGTTAATGAATAAGAGGAAATAATGTTATAATTATCATAACATAGGTCGATAATCACACCATTATTTCAACCTTATGGCAAAATAAATAGAATAATATCTCCTTACTTGCTCAACTAACACATAACAAGTTAAGAATTTATTTCACCCAAGCTATCAAGGGTGTATAATATCATACTAATTATAATCAACTTATAATTCTTAGTATATAATTTAATATGTAAATCAAGGTTTGCTACCTCATGTGGTCTTAAGATCACAAGTTAGATCTAGTAATTACTCTAAAGAGTTATAAGTAAACATTAGAGAACTAACATCTCAAAAAATCCTACATACCTTCACTAGGTAAAGGAAATCATCACAAGTCAATGCTTCCAAGCACTACCTACTTATCCAATCATGTAAGTATGGTATCTCAATCAAATTCCATAACTAGGAGAGAGATATATGCTAACATAAAGATGTGCTCATCCATTCAATCTTAAAACTTATTTATTATGAAGAGTAGAAAACATTATCCCACAAATTCTAAGGGAGTATATTCAAATAACATTCATAACCAATTCCCAATTAAGAGAGTACTAAATCAACATCATGTATATAATAATCCTTTTAGCAAAATCATAATAATTTCAAAAGAGAATAAAATAATAAAAATAACTCACCTCTATGTTAACTTGAAGAGATGACACTTCTTCACAAACCAAATACATTAAGAGTGCAAATTGCATAAACAAACTCCTAACAAAAGGGAATTATCAAGCAATACAATAAGACTCTACTAAGAAAAATTTCCACCACCCTAGGTGGTATTAAACTAAAATTGGTCTTATAATATTTCCCACTCCTAGGTTTAGTAAATAAAATAAATAAAAACTAAAGCACATAAATTTAAGGGAAGCATCTTGAGCTTATTATACACTCAATGTTCTACACACATTTTATGAATGTTAGAAAACTCTAATCATGGTATAACATGGTTCCACAAAAAGATATCACAAGTCCAAATTATAGTATAATCATTATATTAGGCTCGCACCAATGAACAAAAGACACAAAAATGCTAACGGATTCATTAGGTCCTAGAGTTTGAACCATAACTCTAATACCACATGTAACAAACCTGTTGGGTTAGACATAAAAGTATGTGATTTTTTTTGTAATATAGCACATATATACAAGTAGATTATATCCCAAGAGTTTAATAGAGATCACAATAATAATCTAATGATAATAGTAAGTACAAATTACATCTGATGTCACAGATCTCTAATGCCATGACAATGTTTCATAAAATAGATATAGAAAGTAATGCAACAACTCAACCATAGCTGATATAACTCTGAAATCACCACTATCAATATATAATAGTAAGTAATTGTGGTTATTCATGATAATACTCAATAGTAATATTTAGTCTAACATAATGCACATAATTTACATACCTGGCTCACTAGATCATGAGTTCCTCAGACTCTTCAATATTTGTGGCAATCTGAAGTGTCATCTAAATAGTAGTAATACTATGGAGAGGAAGAGAATTATTTGAGCACTTTTATACCCAACCACAAACTATTAATCCCCCACACTATCCCATCAGGAAATGGCCCTTCCTTAATGGATGAGTAGATAGTCACAGTGCAAAAATCCAGAGAGACTAGAAATTACCTATGTGTTGTATGATTCTAAACTAAAGATGTAGTATATCATAGAAATCCATTCTATTGTAATATATCACACTAAAATATGAAGCACATTAATGAAATGATAATGTGTTACTAAATATATTTTAGACCAAATCTTTATAGATAATAAATGATAATGATATAGATCAATCAATCTCACACACACCACTTGATTAGATTGCCTTTATTTAACGTTACAATGCCAATAATCTAGTGAAGTTTGCATCACTCTTTACTCCATATTAACAATGTAGATTGGTCAAATACAATTGAACCACAAGATTTGTCAACTTACTCATCATACAACATGCTATATATAAGATTAATAACATCATACATTAAGTCCATCTAACATATGCATGAATATTTTATCATATTCTATCACATACTAGAAAGAATGATTAAAAATATACTACATGAGTAACATACAATTTAGTTATACAATACAATAATATAATTGACTTCTAGTTATTTACACCTTATGATAACCCATATTACCACAGTCCAATAATTTAAGATTTAACTATCAATTTTCCACAATCAATCATATTAAGTAATCTCACACACACACACACACAAAAATACACACACATATATACATATACATATACGTGTGTGTGTGTGTGTGTGTGTGTGTGTGTGTGTGTGTGTGTGTGTGTGTGTGTGTGTGTGTGTCTATACACACACACACACACACACACACACACACACACACACATAAACACACACACACACACAAATATATATATATATATATATATATATATATATATATATATATATATATATATATATAATTTCCATGAAAGACATTAACATTCTAATATAAAATTTACTAAATTATCAGAGTTGCATGTATGCATGCACAAGTCTACCAACTGTAACTGCACATCTATCCACATAAATAAATAGTATGTATACAGTATATAGACAAATGTGAGTTAGGTATAATAACTACATTAAATACCGCTAGGGTAAAATACACTTCTATACTATAGTACCTAATGATATCCCATAATACCATAGGTTCCAAACTACATAATAACACATAATCAAACATATGATTTCAAGAATCCAATGATCCATATAGATAACAACAAAAATATATGTATCGAGCTATATTATTGAGATATACCCTAAATTTAGACTATAGCCTAGTATTCAAAATAACATAAGTTTAAGCACGTATCACAATGTATGATTATATACTATATATAGTCCAACATTTAAACATATTATCAATCTCCTAACATGCACTGCACTCAAATATTGAGTGTATAATATATATAATGATAGTCAACTAATCATTTATAGAGAAATATAAATCACTATGTCATTCATTTATACATCTTTTTCTATTCTCTATAAGATTGTCCCAAAAGATTATAGTTTTTTGGTTTCCTAAATACTAACTCAAACCATCTTTTAAAAGTACAAATCTTATACATGAGTAATACGCACCACAATTAATTATTTTAACATTATGTGGATATTAAATCACTGTTCATTTATAATTTTAAATAAGATTTCGCTAAAGAAATTTATAACTCTATTACAGGATATCAAATTAGGTAATTTTCTCTAGATAATGAAGACCCATGCTAAGTTATAAATATACATCTACTATTAAATGCGAAGTTAGGAGCCTAGGACATAACCTTCGGAACCTAAAACTTATATTTTATATACTCTTAATACCTAAGATTCCTTATGTAATAATATTGCCTATAAAAATAAATACATATAGATAGAATTTAAGAGTGTCAAAGATCACATAATCTCTATTATACGTAAAATGGCTATGATCCTATTAACCATCTGGGTCAAAACATATGATCAAGATTATCTACGATAATTATAATATGCACATAAAAAATATATATTTAATCATATTTATATAAATCTTAACCATTTGAGCAACTATAATTAGAGAAGTACACTCCATAATTCTAGCATAAGCTAGTAAGCTATGGTATCCTATGTCCTTTTCCCAACATCATCGATACATAGATTAAAATAGTTTTACATTTGTGTAATGGGTTTTGGTATTCCTAGTTATATAATAAATACATCAAGGTTAACAACAAAAGATCTTTTTTTACACTTCACAATATACACAATTAAAACATTATACATATAGTAATGTCATTCACATAATAAGCATTAACATGTAAATATATTTTATATTAATTATCCAGAATATGCCATGACATCAAGTTACTTAATATTATTAAGTTATACCTATTTCCTTTAAGGTGAAAAGGGTTCATAGTAAATGTCCATATTTAAATTGTGGAACAATTATGAACACAGTCTATAATTTTGTTATATTTCACCATTCATTAAATGTGTGGGAGTCAATATATCAAACATGTATAAATTATCATATCTAAACACACCTTAGACACACAAGTATTTGATATGATATACATACACTTTAACATGAGTAATGAAATCCATTTATATAATTATAACGGTTTGGTTGATTTGATATATTTATATGTTGGTTTTAACTAGTGAATAACATTGGTAAAAAATACTATAAATTATGCTATCAATATATCTAAGACAACATGTATCATTGTCACGCCATATGATGACACTCTTTCAGAGTTATTATCACCACACTTCTGTAACATATCTAAAATGTCTCTATTTACCCACCTCATGATTCAAGAGAACTTAGCCACTTCATGGGTTAGGTATACTTCCCAATGCCTAATTAACTAAATATAAATTATACTACAACTAAATATGGGTCTTCATTTATTCTTCCCATCAATTCATAATAACATAAAATCACATATGCGTCAACCAATGTATAATGATGATTGTGATGGAATCAAAGAAAGTCACTTTCATGATATAATTATTAAATGTAGGAAAAAAGGCGTAAAGGGATCACACTCCCAGAAAGAAACATGACCATAGTAAATATACATTATATATAATTCCTATCCAGACATGGAGATAAATGCATATTTATAGTCTATTGAAAATATAGAGGGGATTTTTGAGTCTGTTGAAAACCTTGACTTAAAAGGAATGCAGTTTTGCTTGATTTGAAATAACTAAGATAAAAATAATGGTGGTGGTGTTGCTATTGGGCAGAGTTAAAGAAAAGAAAATAATAGAACTTGATATAGGAATAGGCTTGCCATGACACAACTTGAAAGGCTAAGATTGTAGGAGTAGAAGTGACTATAGGAAGATACATCAATGGCAATGGTGGCTACATCTACCAAATTGCTTTACACCACCATTTCCCTCAAACTGTTACTATTTAAAACTAGGTTGTTTACAAAGGAAACTGCCATATTATCTCTAACTTTCCATGCATTAAACTCTAAAAATAAGGTTACCTATTTTAATACCATGCAGATAATCAATGAAGCCTTAGGGATTTGTTTACTATAATAATAATATAATAATATTTGAATAGCTACAATCATGTTTGAAATAACTGAATATAGAGGTTACATCACTGTAATAAATGTCCAATTCAAACTTAATATACTACACATAGAGCTATCAATTTTACCAATAATCTTAGTTAATACAATTTCTTTTAAGAAATACTAGGCTATATTAATGCTTGACAAAAATCACTGGTAATAATATATGGTTGTAGTACTACTTAAAATGTGCTTTATCTAGTTATAAAATCTAGCTATTCATACATAATTAATTCTTTGGGTTAAGTTCAATGGTAAAGAATGAGTTTTCTACAATAAGGATCGGTAAAATATGGTAGGATACCAAATAATTATGATCTATTTTTTATATTTATCTAATTCCATGATCAATAATAATAAAATAGATGCAAATTTGGAATTCTTCAGAGTTAAATTAAAATTCATGCCACCTAGCTTTCAAAGTTTGACTCAAATTTTATTGGAAGTGTCTACTTCCTCCTCTTCATTCTTTCCTCTTTCCCCTCACTCTGCTCCATTCTTTTCTTCCCCCTCTTTTCATCTCTCCTTACTCGACCTAAATAATAATGTCCTAGCCTTTTCCTAAATTTAAAACCTTTGATTCTTTTTTTTGTTTTATTCCATATTTAATTTTTATTACCTTTTTCTATTTTTATGTTTTTAATATGGTTTTATTTATTTAAAGATTATTTTATTTATTTATTTTATTTATTTATCTTTATTTTTCAAATCATATTATTTAATTGAAACTTTCCTTAAAATCTAAATCTTTCCTCTTTATTATTTTTATTGTCAAAATTTCTATTTTATTTTCACCCAATTGATAATAATTAATGAATTTATTAATTATCATTTCAAAATGCCATGATAGTGTAATGATTAATTTATAGACTAATAATATAAATTAGTCTAATCAAGTAAACCTCAAAATATTTATGAACACACACAAGACACACTAGATAAAATCTACAAAACCATCAAAATATACTATCAAATTGTAAACAAACATCTATCTATTGCAAGAAAAATTAAATACATTATTATAACCATTCAAATTACGCACACAATATGGATTATTTATGTAGTGTGTGTAAGGTTCTTACTAGTTCTCTATAGACCTTTAATGTCTCCATCTACATCACCCTCTCCAATGATTCTCTCTCTCAGGGATGCTTGAGGGAAGAGTTTCCGTACATTTACCTCATAACACACAAGTCATTAGATCATTTTACATGATAATCATAAGCAAAAATATATATCTAAATCAATACATTAATATGATTAAATGTAAACATATACATAAACCAATTCATAACAAGAAATCATTTATTTAAATCTAACTAAGCAATATTTTATTATCCTAAAATAAAATAAATCTCAAGCTTAATAAAAAATATAACCAAATTCAAGTTTGTTAATTATAGATATCCATGGATAATATATCAAGTTTATCTGGTGAGGAATTGTGATGTAACACCGTTTCATTATTGGGATTATTTTGAGATTTGAAACCTCTATAAGGATTTCCTCAACATTAAAAAGAAAGCGAAGACATCAAAAAGATATTAGAGGAGAACTCTTCCATGTCATCTCATAGTGGAAAAGGAAGATAGTGTAGAGATCTTCAATGTTGATAGTTCTAGTCCAAATGTGGTTCCTTCCTCTACCCCCTTGGTAGTCTAATCCCCTTTTGAGGCTTCAATAGTGGATTTGGTAAGCAAGCAAGTTTAGGGGAATCAAAGTCCCTAAAAGGTCTCTAATGAACCCCACACCAACTTTTTAGGAATTGATCTTCTTATTCCTCTTTCTACCATTCTGACCAAGGGTAACTAGACTATGGTTAAAAGGAAAAGGAAAAGGAAAGGATGTTTTGATAAAAATAAATGGAAAAGGTTCATGATCACCTTACACATATATCTGTTGTGTCTTGAAAAAAAGCTCATGGATTTTCGCAAAAGCTCCCATTGTCAATGTTTGGGATTCCCTCATGATCCCTCTTATGTTTATTCTTTGCTCGGTTATACTTATTTTTGGGTATTTGTTAGTTCTCTATAGTTGTATGATTTGGTATGACTTTATTATTAGCAATGTTTTTTGAGGCTTCATGTACATACTAGTTTTCTCTTAGCTGGGATTTTTTAACGAATGGGTCAATTTTGACCTCCTCCTATGTCTAGGATGGTTCTCAATCCAACAAAAATTAAGTCATTGGTCTTGTAAGGATCTTGATGGTTTCTCAAGACTTGGGCCTCTTTTAGTCCAAGATGGTTTTTGGTCCTAGCAAATCTAGTTGGTTGTTGCACTAGTCAAATGTTGTAAAAGATCTTCCTCTATTGGTTTTAGATCCAATAAAAAAATATTGCTTTGTTTGGACATGGGCCCCCTTATGCCCAAGATGTTTTCTACTTTTTGATGTTCCCCACTTTTCAAGGCCCTCTTGGTTCATCAATATAACTACGTCTTTTCTCTAGGTCTGCTTTGTACTCCTGGTCAGTGATTTCTGATGAGGAGGTGACCTGATCCTCTTGATGTATCTTTCATTAGGGTCCTTTCTTAATCTTGGTCAATTTCTTCCAAATAGAGGGATCCCAAACATCCTAATGTGTTTGGGATGTACCCACACTAGTTATCAAATGTGGGGTTACTCTAATCTAAACATTAATGTATATAAAAAGTTAAAATTGGTCTTTAGGATTAAAAAAAAAATGTAAGGTAATGAATAAGGAATCAAAATAAAATTCTATAAAATTTAAATTTAAAAAATAACTATCTATGAAAATATACGAAAAAAAAATGTTTTAATGTTTTATTAATTTCACCATATTTACAATCATATCATAAAGTCACTTCCTACTAATTTTGAAGAAGAAATAAGGTGAATCAAATAATCCTCTAGGTATATAGTATTATATAAGTAATGTCTCTAGACAAATGTCAAAAATCAATCATATCTCAAAATAAAAAGTCGAAACATCTCTAATCCTTATACACCATGATTGTTTGAATATTTAACTAATTCAAATGATTCACCTACTAATCTTATAGAAAAAATAGCATATAAATACAAAAAAATCACTAGTTTAATGATTAGATTATTTTTGTGGGAAATCTGATGTACATGACGAATTTGATAATCTATCTCTATATGCATATGGTGTGAATAAAAACTAAAATGTGCCAATGAAGCACTTAAATTACAATGTAATTAGAGACATGTATAGCCTAGAAGTTAGACGAGCCTATCTTGAAATTGAATATGTGTTCAATGAATGTTGAAACTTTGAGGAAAGTAAATTCTTTATAAAGACCTCAAAGATCAAGCATATCTCAAAATAAAAGGGAAAATCATCTAATTTAGTCCTTGTACACCATGATTGTTCGAAGATCCAATTGATTCTAATGATTCACCTACTAATCACATAGCAAAAAATAACATGTGAATACAAAATGATCATTGGTTTAAAGATTCATAGAAAAAAGTTGGGAAATATGATGCATGTGAGTAATTTGATGATCTATCTCTATATGGATATGGTGTGAATAAACACTAAATTGTGCCAATGAAACACTTAAATTGCACGGTAATTATAAATGTGTAGCCTAGAAGTTAGATAAGTCTATCTTGAAATTGAATATATGTGTTCAACTAATATTGAAACTTTGAGGAAATTAAAGTCTTTATAAAGATGTCAAAGATTAAGAATATCTCAAAATAAAAGGCCAAAGGATATCTAACCCTTGTACACCATGATTGTTTGAAGATCCAACTAATTCAAATGATTCATCAACAAATCTGATAAAAAAAATAGCATAGAAATAGAAAATGATCATCAGTTTAAAGATCCATAGAAAAATATTTGAGAAATGTGATGTATGCAAGGAATTTGATGATCTATCTATATATGATGAAGGTGTGAATAAACACTGAGTTTTGCCCATGAAACACTTAAATTGCAAGGTAATTAGAGACATGTAGTGTAGAAGATATATGAGTCTATCCTTAAATCAAATATATGTGTTTAACAAATGTTGATGCTTTGAGGAAAGAGGTTCAAAAGTTTGTAACTATTTTGGATTGAAGTAGGACCTATAGACGACATCATTATCAATCCTATTTATCTTTCTTTTCAATAAATATTGTGCATCAATTAAAACTTCATGTGGAGTAGGTATATCAGTGTCAATATATACAAGGCATAGTAGAGCAAAAGCCTTGACAAACCAACCATATTTGATCTCAAAGCTTATAAAATATATTGACAATTCTTCAAAAAATAATTTAGATTTTTTTTCCTATATTAAATATAATTTTATTATATTTATCAAAGACAACTATATAATTCAATAGCAATAACACTTCAATATTTTGTAATAAGTAACATTGAATGAAATATAAGTCAGGATTTTATTTTAAAAACATATTTTTATCACATCATATTGTAATGAATAAATAATGTATGAAATAAAAATAAAAAAAGTTATTTAAAAAAATATATTTTTATAGTATTACAATGATTAAAATCTATATTATATTTAAATAATTATTGGTGGTTGGTTAGGAGAAAATATTTATTCGATTCAACATAGTATAGAATGATAAACTAGTAGGTGCCCTGAAGTTGCAAGGGACGCTGGATGAATTTTTTTTCCTAATCGTATTTAATAAGTGTTTTATTTTAATATATTTTATTGTATATTTTTATTCTAATATTAAATTTTTTAATTGTAATATATTATAATATATATTTAATACATTATAAATTTCAATATATATTATATTATATATTTTAATATATTATTTTATTTTATATATTTTAAAATATTTTTGAAATTTGAAATTAGTATTATAATATATAATTATATTATACAATAAATATTTCTAAAGTTTAGAATGGAGTGATAGTTATATATTATTTTATAATTAACATTTATAATTTTAAATATATATTATTATAATTAATATTAATAATATACTATATATTTGACTATATTAAATATTTTATTATCTTATAAAATTTATTTATATTTTATGTTATTATATTAAATATTTTAATATTCTAATATTAAATTTTAACGTATATTTTAATATAATATATTAATATATATTATTATTTATTTATATATATTTCTAATTTTTTAGTTATATTAAATATAATATTAATTTATAATACATAATATTAAAATATAAATATAAATAAAATTATATTTAAAATATTAATATATAAAAAATAATAATATAATATAAATATATTTAATCATATGATAATATTGTATTATATTATTATATAATTTTTAGTTTTTTAAATAATAATATTGAAATTATATATATTATTATACATGTTTACATGAATTGAATCGTGATTATTTACAAATAATGTGAACTTTAACACATAATATTATACTATAATGAATATAATTATTATAATATTTATATATTTAGTATAATTAAATTTTAATATATTATATATGATAAAATTATCCAAATATTTATATTAAAAATATATTTGATTATTATATATATATATATATATATACCCATAATATAATATATTGATTTTATTTAAATAATATAAATATTATGTTTAATATAATATATGAAAAACGTATTATATTATGTTATATTATATTCTATATATATATATATATATATATAATACATTTTTTAAATATTATATTAAGAATAATATTTATAGTATTTAAATAAAATCAATATATTATATTATGAGTATAATATCTATATAAATAATAATATTATATTAATCATAATATACATATATAATTTATTATATATTTATGTAATATATAAATATTATTATAATTTAATATTAAAATTTATAAATTTTTTGGCTATGAAGATAAAAAATGTGAACTTGAGGGAAAATATATTATAAATATACAAACATAAAATTTTATAATTAAAAAGGAGAATGCCATTTTAAAGGTTAATAAATTTCAAAAACACATTTGTCAAAATTTTGAAATGAATGAGGAGATGGAGGAGGCTCGCTCCCTCCCTCTCTCCACCAAAACCCTAACCCTGGGGTTTGCTCTATATTAGTGTAACTTTAAGGAGCACAAAAATGAGGGTGTTGTGTGTTAGGGAGGAAGGCTCAGGGAGCTACAACTCTTCTAGAGAATAACTTGGGATTTTTGTTGTTGTTCATTGGTTGAAAAGTTTTAATTATGGTGGTTTCCAATGGTTGGGTAGGTTTTGAGGCTGCAGACATAGTGTTTGGTATCAACAGCTCAGTCTATGGTGGTGAGTTGTCATTTTCTTGCTATGAGGTTCTATAGATGTTTGTTTTGATCAGATATATTGTACACTGGTTTGCTATTTTTCTTGTGTGCTTTGTTTCCATTTTTAGTAGAGGTTTTTATGGCATTGGAGGGTACTAGTTTTTCTTCTATAATTTTTCTTCATTTGTTGGTTTTTGACACTATGATGGTTGTTCTAAGCTTCTCCCTTTCCATTATTAGTTTAGGGTTTGGTTAGGGTTTTGTTTTAGGTTTTTGGTTTCCTTCCCTGATTTTTTCTATTCATAAAGGGCATTATGATGGGTTGATTGTTTACATGTTTTGCTCTACTAGCCAACAAGGGTGTTATGAAGGTTTGGTTCTTTGTTTAGACTTGCTCATTTTTGCACGACCAATAAGGGGGTGTGATGGCTGGAGCCATGTATTAAAACTAGTCAATTTATTATGTAATCTTTGGTTTATTTTTATTTTTTAATAATAAAATCATTCGAAAGATTTCCAATAGTAAAATGCATCTTAACAAAATATTATATTCCAGGTCTTTCAGATTGAATAAAATTATGCTACATTGAGAAAATTTAGGATCAAGTATTATAGTCAACATTAAGATTAGGAATATACTTATTTGATCCCCGTAGCTACCATTCTTTCAATATTATGAGGCATGCTAAGAAACACTTTATTACATCTGTAAATAGGGGAGGCAAGGACAGGAGAAGAGGATTATGATTTTTGGTTTGGATACCTTGATGTTGCTACTATATTTTTTGTGTGCTTGATTTGACAAATTTAAAATTTATGCTTGGGTATTTGTATTTGTAGTATTTGATCATTCATGTATAAGGGTTGTAAAAGCTTATCAAGGTAATGATTGGATTGGGGTCTTAAAAATGTTGATTCCAATTTCCGTGATAGATAGACTGAGGTAGATTAGCAAAGATAATTTAAGGGATGAAAAAAATGGTTGAGGAAATCATTTGAATGGATGATATGGATAAAAATGATTCTATGAAATGGAAATTATATGACATCCTTAAGACCATGCTATAAATTTTTTGGTATAAATAGAAGGCTCTACAACTCCAAACCTATTTTATTTTACCCTTTTCTATCTAGAATGGATAATGGTGATGAGCTTGGTAAAAGAATAAATTTTAGAAACAACATTGATCAGAGAAGGAAATTTAATTCTGGATATTTATCTGGTGGAAATATCAAGCTTTTAGTGATACCTATATTGTTCCAATCAATTAAACATGGTTCATATTGTTAAAAACATAATTTCTCTTGAAAAAGTAAAGATGTCCATGTAATACCTTGTGATATATTTAGGCAACTTCATCGATAATTATTTTAAACTAATCAAATTAACCTTGTTCCTTGGTTACCCAATATAAATAAGTATGAATGGGAATTTAAACCTCATTTATTTTAGATTCACTAAAATCATTGGTTTGTTGCTTTTTATTAATTTGGTATTATTTTAAATGTCACATTAATAATTTTTTTATTATTGGTAAAGGAGGTTTTTTTGTTTGAATATACATGTAGTAATGGATTAAAGATAAATAATAGACATACAATTTTCTCACCACACTAAAGAAACTAATAAACATCCACTACATGACACAAAAATAGAAACTATAATGAAGCATACTTTATGACCCCCAAACAATTCTCTTTTTTGGATCGAAGGATCATGTTTGATGGTTTTAAGTCCTTTTTAAAGTGACCATTACTCTTGATATTAACCACTATCAAATCTCCCCAATTTTCTAAATCCATATAAATGAGAAGAGAGATCTCAAATGAGTCAAAAGGTCTAGAGTTCATTAAAGAGCTTCAAGCAACAAGTTCCCTCATCTACATTTCCTTTAGAAATCTTATTTCCACAATTTACTTCAAATTTGAATTCTCCTTTGTTACAATCTCCATTTTATTTATTCCTTCCACATTTTCCATGAATTTTGGTTTATCCTTTCTTCTCATTTTCCTTTCTTTTCCATATATGTTTCCAATATCGAATCAAGAATGTCACTCTCATCCTCACTCTCATTGATAACTTGGAGTGTTATATGTTCTAGACCATCATTGTTCCACCATATCTTACCTTTTTTGTGTTTGAAAAATTGGAAATCATTGACCAAATGTCATGTTTTACATAATTTTCGGCATTTAAAAGGCAAAAAATCATAGTATAGAGGTTGTACCCATGTTCTGTCCCTAACTTTCAAATCCATTGATGTAGGGAGCTCCTTAGAAATTATGTCAACATTAATTAGAATTTGAGCATAAATTGAGTGGCCCATTTCTCTTGTTAATGTATCCACATGCCAAAATTCACCTACATAGAAGTGGTAGGTTTGGGAATTGGATCTGAATCATTTTTTTGTTAAAAATTTCAGTATGGGGGTTGAAGGCTAAATGATAGGGCTTTGGCAAAAGCATGTGATGTTCCCAAGCTAAAAAATATTCATTGAACACAACATATCTACCTTAAATTGAATAAAAAACCATAATAAGAGCACCTTTAGCACAAGGAATATTTCAGTCAAGTACCTTATGTTAGCTTGATAATGGTTAAAGATACATATATGGAGATCTGGAAGACTAGGCCAAAATTCTTTAAATCGATAAATCATTCCTTTGAAAGAGATCCAACCTTCCATATCCAACCACTTTAAGTTTATTATATTTAAAAAGGATCGAAAAGTCTTGTCTTGATTCCATGTCCAATGAGTAAAACCATGTCATATTATTATCATTTTGGGCTAGAAATCCATAACATCCATTTAGCATAAGCCTCAAAAACATGCAATTTCTATGAATTCTACTAATAATATTTTTATTTAGCATTTTAAATCAATACTATTATCAATTTCTATCTAAGTTGAACTTTATTTTTCAATTAAATTAACCATCCCATTTGTGTGAAAGGAACATTTATAAAATTTAAATTAATTGTGTGTGTGGATGGCTAGATGTAGGTCTAGAATTTCAACATAACCTTTCATTTTACACACACACACACACACACACTAAGAGTGTTTATCTTATCATAAATAATAACACTTTATTATATTTTTATATATTTAAGTAAATAGATAATTGGAAAATATAAGGTTTGGTAATTTTTAAGCCTATAACTATTTCCAAATAGTTAAATTTTTTACTTGTTATCTACATTCTAAAACCAATAAGAATATCATAACTTGTCAATGTCTAAGCTTGGTTGGATGTGTTGAAAACTCTAAAAATATATTTGATGTGATATTTTAATCTTTAAAAAAATATGAAATTAATTTTAGAGTCATAATTCAACCATGCATGCTATGAAGAACTATAAATAAATTATTTAGACCCTGCATCTTTATTGAAAATTAAGGTTTCACAAGGCATTCTATGAGGAACATATCGTGGTTTATTTATTACATAGTTTAGCTCATTTTTCAAAATAATATAATTTCCAAGGTATATTTCACTTGTTTTATCTTAATTTTGGTGATTTATTGTTTTATGGTTATCTAGTGTTTTAGATGGTTGAGATATTACATCGTTATTGGGACAAGAAATAAAACCTCCTGACGATAATAAATATTTAATTTATTGATGATAGCATATTAAAATGCTTCATTTTTTATTACTTCTAAGGGGATGCTTGGTAATAAACCCATAAATATTAAATGTGGATTAGATTTGCTAGATAACACATTTCTATGCAAAATCCTTATGTGAGTTATTTATTAGTGGATTACATGGGATGATTTGTTTTAGAATACAAGGGATAGATATTAAATGGTTGGTAACAATAAAATTTAAAAGGAATTAAGTTATACCATACTAATTCACCTTGTAACACTAAAACATGTTTCCTTAAAGAGTCTCATAGAATCAAAATCAAAACTACTAAGGATCCTACCGTATACTCATGAACACGTTTAAGTTAGACAAAAACTACTTAAACAAATTCAACTATGGGAGATGGAATTATTAGAACATGCATAGCTTGATACACATAAACATGTATTTTTTCAAAAATATTAAATTAAAACTAATTTTGCAAATCATTTTTAAGTAGTACATATTTTAGGATTTACAGTTTTTACTTTTTTCATTCTTGTAATATTTTTTTATATTTTAGAGTTTATAATAGTCATAATATATTATATTTTTCTTACTCCAAATATTTTCATTTCATACCGAATGTTCAAAAAAGCATATTCATATTATATAATTTTTATTTTAATTTTGGCTAGTTTCCTAAAAAATTAGAACTCATGTTTTACATGTGAGAAATAAATGTCACGTCCCCTAATGTACCTATATGGGAACCTATTTAAAACCCTAAGACAACACATATATCTAGTGAGCACAAAGAGAGAAAGATGTTACAATCCTATTGACCTTTGAAGGCAATGACTTGAAGAATGAAATGGGGTCAAAATTCTCCTAATTTTTTTTTCATTATGTAGAACACCTATTTGGAAATATCATCCGAGTGGATTGGACAAAACATACATATTCTAGGAAAGATGAAGTCTTTAAATATGTCATAGTAGGGTTTTAAAATCCTAGTTTGTATAAGGATGTCATTATGGATAATGTATGGAAATATATTCATTCCAAAATAAATAAATTAAGACCGAAGCTAAAAAATAACATAAGATATCCCAAATCGATTTAGATCATAAGTCAAGTGACACATGATAAGCTAATTTAAGATGCCAAATTCAAGATGAAGACCCAAAAAAAATTAAAATGTAGGCAATCTGCATGAGAATGAGGTATAAGATGCCTTATAGATACAACAAAGGCAACCCAATCTAGGTTGTTAAGTATTGGGTCCAATAAATTTGGATTTAGTGGGTAAAATAACATCTACAACATCTTGGAAAGTAAATAGTCTTATTATTTTTATCTTATTCTTAGGAATAAATTATAAAATTGTGAGTCATATATATATTTTATGACAATCTTCTTTTTTATCTTTTTTGTTATGTCT
>JARHVA010003568.1:1707500-1725000 GCA_037957365.1 Torreya grandis
TTAGTGACCTATTTTGCAAGGTTTTTAGGTGATTTATGGGGTTTTGAATTGTTGAACACTTTAAAGCTATTAGATATGGGGTTTTGGGATGTATTATATCTATAAAATCCAATAAATATGTATAATATACCCTAAAGATGTTCAAACAAACCTAGCTTTTCAAGGTAGTCTTAAACATGTTTAAAAAGAGACTAGGTTTTGAATCCATTTCATGGTTCTCACATTTCCACAAGGTCCAAGGACCTCAAATTTGGAATGGAGGTTTGTGATATATGATAAAATTTAATCAAATTTTTTTTTGTTGTTTCACATGTATGGGAGAGGTATTGATCAAAAACTCAGTCTTCTAGGTAAGGAGGCCTAATTGAAGAAAAAGAATAGAAAAGAGACACTTCCACTCACTCTCAGGACCTGAAATTTTATATGGAGATCTAAATAAATATTCGGTTATAAAATATGTATTTATTTTTCAAATAAAATTTGTAAAAGTATCTACATAAGGAGGCTTATAGGTTTTTAGGGCTATAAGTATTTGTGGCTAAATGAGAGCAAACTGTACAAGACAGAGTCTTATAAGCTATTACATAAACCAAAACGAATTAATTAAAGTTTGATAAGGTATTTGAACTCCTTTAATAGAGTGAGTTCCATGATGAATTTGAAATAAAATTTTGAACCATTTGGACAAGGCTATGCGTAGTAGATCGAGGAGTTTCTTAATACCCAAGGAATTATGTGATGATTGCCCCTAAAATGTCAGAGCAAGGAAGTTTAAAAATGTAGGATAAATGTGAAAGAGAATGTATAAATGTAGTAATGGTGTGATGATGATGAAAAGGTCCATTTTTCACTTTTCATATTCAAAGAAGGGAAATTTTGAATAAGATGACCAAGGTATCAAGCAAGTAATCTAACTTATATGCCAATTGGATGATGAAAAATCTTCATAGGAGAGACATATGTCCTTGGAAACCTATTGAGATAATTATCTATCTCCCTTATTACTTGTAACTCATGTGGACACATGGAAATCTCCCTCCTTTAGCCCCTCTCTCTGTTTCTTCCTAATTTCTCTATATAAGCTACCTCTTTTGGCATTGCATGACATACCAATTTAATATGGAAAAAAACTACAAAATTAACTACTAATTTTGCCTTTGAATAAAGATTTAATGCTAGTTTAGCTTATCAAAATCTTGCATAAGTATGTCAAGTAGTCTATTTTGGATTGCAAGTGATAATTACCTCTCCTTGTATCTATCTCACTCTTTGATGATTTGTTTAATTAACCTACCTTCTAATAGGTCTCATGATGTCTAAATTATTGTTTTGTGTGTCTTTAAGTTTGAATAAGACTACTAGTGTATATGATAAGACCTAATATTCATATACCTTGATAAATACATTACATTCTACCTTCATATTGAAACACTTTTGTTAGGAGAACCTTATGTTTTGAGATCAGTTTTGCAAATTATCTTTCACAGTGCAGGTTCAAGTAGGATTGTGAAATCCATATTGGTGGATTACCTCTAATAGATTATTTTTAAACCTCATTCTATTATTTTTATTTAAATTAAGTAGAAGAATTTTCATATAAGTTGCTTGGGGAAAACTTGATGCATAATAAAATGAAATCCTGAAGCCATGGACCTGAGATGTGTATAATGGTGCAATGGAAAAAGCAGTCTGTTGGAAGATGCCTAAGCCTTCCAAATCAGAGCGATAACACCTAAGGAAAGTATAGAGTGAATGATGTTGGGAAGTACTAACCTACAATAAAGAGCTATCAGAATATACAAAGATCATAAGTCTAGAGCATGGAAACCATGCCTGGAGAGAAGCTGAAAGAGCACAACATCTACAATAAAGATGAAAGAAGTAGATGTGTTTCACAATAGAAGTGTATAAGATAAAATGTTTCATTTTCTTGATCAACATAGTTTGAGGCTGAGTGATAAAGGATAAGCCAAGGGATGAACCTGCCTAATCGAAGCATTTTAGCACACTTGATGGATGCCTAAGATAAAGTGGAAGTTAGAATGTTGAAAGTCTGATCAAATAATTCCATTTGGTTATTTCATTGGATTCTTATAATCATTAGAGAAGAGCATAAATATCATAGTATGAATCATGGAGGAATATTCTAGAATCCAAAGGTTTCAGTCTACTAAAAAAGTTCATAGTGTGAAGCATGAATCCTAGTCAATGCCTACAAAAGTGCACTAAGCATGGAAGTCATAAAAAATGCAAGAAGTGTGGTAGTCTGATTGACACATGGTAGAGGAAGAAGACTATGGAAAAAACTGTAAGGTGCACTTTTTTATACAAAACTTTGAAGCATAAAATACCATGTTATTTGAATTTTTTTGTATAAATAAAGTAAAAGTAAAAAAATATGTATGCTCCTCTTGTCTGATGCCCAACTCCTAAAAGGGACAAATTTTTCTACATAGAACATGAATATGTGAATGATTCTTAAATTTTAAGAATTATGGGGCATCATCATTGGTGTGGTGACCCATCCTACTAGAGTTAATGAGTAAACAAAATATGACAAGTCAAATGCAAAAGCCTTGACGTTGATCACACTCAGTGTGACTGATCAGGGTCAACCTAATGTTCAAGATGTGTCAACATTGAAAGAGGCTTGGGATATTTTGTCCATCATACATGAGTCAAAGAATCAGATGAAGATACTACATCTCTAGTCCAAGCTTGATACTATTAGCGTGAAAGATGATGAGAAAGTAGAGGAATTCTTATGCTAGATAGTAAAACTTAGAGTAAAATTAATTGCACTCAAAGAAAAGATTGAGGACAAGTTTTTGGTTCCAATCACTTTGAGATCTATTCCCTCTCAATTTCATACATTTATCATGACATTAAACATCATAATTCAAGTAGTGTCTTTCAAAGAACTAGTGAATTTTATTCAACAAGAAGAAGCCATCTAATCAGTGCAAGAAGAGTTTGAGGATAAATCCCTAATTTCAAAGCAATGTTGTTCAAAGTTCTCAAAAGGAACACCAAAGTAGACACAACAACAAAAAAAATAAGAAAAGGAAAAAACGTGGTGTCATATTTTCCATGCCAATATACATGATACTAAAAGATGCTGGTATAATGCCTTGACAAAAGGTTCATCTAGTCAAGAGGACATATCCAGTAGGGATAATTCACATAAATCCAAAATATGTCTTCAATGATAGAAATAGTGTATACATGTAGTGGCATAACATAAATAGGATGATGAATCTAAAGAGGAGGTACCCATAAAATTATAATTCATCGTTCCCTATAAAGATGCAATTTTTATTTCCCAAACCTTGTCTCACAAAAGTAAGGTTTGGTTGATTTTATTTGTCACTATCAAGTATATGATAGGATACAAGGAATGTTTTGATTCAATGATGACTTAAACCACTAGAGATTGAGTTCAAATTATATATGAAAAAGAGTATGTTGCTAAAAGAATTAGCACTATGACCATTCCTTTTGGGACACAAACCTATACTTTCATAAAGGTATTGTATGTCCCTACCTTGAAAAACAATCTATTATCTGTAAGTTAACTCTTGAATCATAAGGTTTTGATAGAGTTGATGATCAATAATGGTATAAAATTTATCTCCTCTCACAAGATGGTCAAGTCATTGTTAGAGCATTTTTAAAAGATTGATTATTTTCCCTAGATGTATTTTCATCCAATGCTATTTCTCTCTACCTCTATAGTAGAATCTATAGCATTGTGGCATTATTGATATGGGAACCTTTATGCTAGTTATTTATACCAAATAAACTATAAGCCCATGGTCTATGAACTTCCTCAGCTGTCTCATTTTTTGCTTATATGCCCTATATGCTTATCTATGAAACAACATAGCGTTCCATTCAATTCAAGTTTTTCACAAGCCAAGTATTGTCTCGATATGGTACATACTAATATTTACAGACCCTTTCCTAATTTTTTCAAAGGGTTCAAGTACTTTTAGTTTTTTGTTGATGATTTATATCATAAGATATGGGTGTTCTTTCTCAATAATAAAAGTGAAGCCTTAATTAATTTTAAGGTCTTCTACCATCCTGTTGTCACCTAGTCAAGGAGGCCAATGCAAGAACAAATCTTGAGGAAGAAATGGTTGTGGTTAAGCATAGCTTATAAATTGAAATGATGGCCAAGGTAAAGACATTCAACATTTTTAAAATAATTTTGAGGTAAGAACCAACACTCATAGATGGATTACCCCCTTATGATGAGGTAGTGGATAAACTAGATGCCTTGGTGGATATCTTGCTAACATGGTGCAAGAACTAGCTTAGTCCTTTAAATGAATGAACTCGGGGAAAAAATTAGTTCACATAAGTAATGGAGGAATGTAAGAGTTTATTGCATAAAGTTGGGGACACCATTCCAATTTTGGAGGGAGTTTTTGAAAGGTTGTCATGGCCTAACAAGATTTTGGAAGCTAGGATCCAAGAAGAATAAATTCAATGAAAACAGTTCACAGATAGTGCCTTGTAAATAAAATATGACATAGATCATGCTAAAGCATTAAAGGATGTGGAGGCAATAGAGGGAATAGTAAGCACTCACCATCAATAAATAAATTCAAACTTCACAACACTCTGAGGATAAGTTTTCATTAAGGTCACTATGTTTGAAGGTGTTCATAAGGATGTTTCCACATCCCTTGAATATTTGATGAATAAATGAAGTGAGTGTCTTGAATATCTTGAGGAGACCAAGAAGCTCAAAGTGGTGGTAGAAGAAATAACATCCAAATTGTAGAATAAATTGAACCATTGGGAAGGTGTCAAGAAGAAAATTAAGTAAATAGGACTAGAGTTTTTGGTAAATCCCAAGCATAATGATTAGTCTAGGACAAACTAATGGCTTAGTGTGGGGTGATGCTGGGCCCCAATTTTGGTTAAATAATCAACATGAAATACCATGGCATGGGAGTCCATGAAATGGAAGGACTAAGTCTCATGAAATAAATGTGCATGTTAAATGGAGAACCCATGAACAAAGGACTTGAAACTTAGCATAAGATTTGAGGAGTGTGAAAAAAGTGGAGAAAATTTATGGACTGATTCATAGGGATGAAAGAGAATAAGTCAAGTATGAATCTATCACCATCCCATAGGAACATAAGTTGTTGGTGATGAGGATCCAACACTAAAGAGAGAATATAGGGGTAGAAAGGCCTGAGTCCTTAGGAAATTAATGTAATTGGCTGCCATGACTTAAGTGTATTGATGATCATTGGTGAGTCACCTTGAGTATATTTAATTTTTTAACTACCTAGTCAAGGAGACCAAGTATAAATACCCCTAGAATGTACTTTGTAATGTTATTGTTGAGTTGGATATTATCGATAGAGTTTATAAGAGTGAGTTTTATTGTAACACTAGAACTATGTAATCTTTAGAGGTCACTTGTCAATATGATGGATGAATATTTTATTGTTTTAATACTGATATTCAACTAAATATGGAGATAATGCTATTAGTTATTATGTATGTTATTATTTAGTTAACTGAGTTAAGGTTAATAGTTACCATTTATGCCATGTTTTTTATTTTTTATCATTGAGTAATGAACATGTGTTAAGATGTATTTTAGGATGAGGTTAGTGTTGAGTATATGTTTGAGCACCCCTATTTATTACTACACCCTCATGTAACAAAACCAATGGGAACCGTTCCCTAGTTTCATATTTCAGGTGAGTGTGCAAGAACTTATTCTTGTGTAAAATGCCAATACACCAGCATTTTGGACTCTTAGTCACACCAACGTGTGCTTAGGGGAATTTATGCCCATGTAAGGAAAATAATCCCAAAAATAAGGGACAAAAGTTGTAATTTATCTAATCTTCATAACTTAACTTCCCATATTTATTCCTTAACGTCTATGACTCATTATCCAACATTGATCTTGGATAAAGATCAATTTTTCTCAATCACCATGAAAAAATTTAAATGGGATCTAACCCCTCCACTTCCAAAATATTCAATTGTGCCTAACCATACATTGTCAAGATCGAGAAAAAATATCAATCATCAAATCTATCTAAATCATAAAAATCATCTAGTTGACAAGGGGAGGTACTACCCAATTATCTACATGGTCTCCACTACTACATGAAACTATATCCAATGACCCATTAAGTGACATCCCAATGTCAAGAGGGTCAATCTTCCCCATTATTAGGTGAAGGTATCAATTCTTTCCCCTCTTTTCTCATAAGAGGTATTCATTTCAATTTTGTTAACATTAAATTATGATTTTATTTGGTTTCTAAAATTTATATTTTCCTAACAACTTTTTGTGTGTATACAGCTCTAATTCCAACACAAAATATCTAAAAATCATTTTATGTGACCCTAAAATATTGGATTTTAAAATCCATTTGAGTTTTTCAAATGGTGACATAATGTTGGATCCATTTTCATCATTATGTCCTTATAGAGAGTTTAATAAATATAGAAGATGTGGGTAAATAGGGTATGAATCATGTTATTTAGCATAGAATTATCAAAATTAAAGTAAGTGACTAGAATACATTAGTCAAAAGAATAATATAGGTTTTAAATAGGGAAAGGACACATATAATGAAGGGTAAAATCCATGACCAGTGTAGTAAAATATCCCTTTCTTTACCACATGTAGTCTTGCACATCATTTGAACATAAAATTACTCTATCTTGAAGCAATCTCAAGTAACAAGTAGAAACACACATTGTATACATAGAAACATTACAAGAATAATGTTATGTCAATATATCATTTGAATTATTGTAATTATTTAAGTATGTACATTTTCTAACAACATGATATCAATTTAAAAATAAAACAACACAATTGAAATATGAAAGGAAGAAATTGGGTCTTACAAGGAGAATTTATAGTACACAAATATTTTGAAAGATTTATGTATTGAAGCCCATGATATGCCTTGTTAAGCATAATTTTTTTGGGGGTGGTTAATATCCCTCTAATATGTTTTATCATAGAATAATTAATCATATTTGTCAATTTTTTGTTCCAATTGGAATTGATCATCAATTAGCTTAATTGGGACATACAAGATAGATAGATGGGGGTAGGAAGTTTTATCTACAGGTTGGGTTGGGAACTTTGGGTTGGTGAGTGGCATAGCTCTATAGTATATGATAAAATATAGAGATGGTGAGTGGTATACACTATATTTTATTCATCCATTTAAATTTTTATAATTCTAAAACATCTTTGGGAGGTTGCTTTTCTTTGTTAGCAGTAGAATTTTGTAAATAATGTTGAGGAAGGTTGATTTTATCTCTAGAAATTAGCTCTTGAATTTTTCCTATCAAAGAAATAGATATATCCATTAAATGTACCATTATTTCATGATATGAATACAATTATATGTCTTTAGGAGATGTTGGCCTATAATTTGAAAACATTTTTCTTATAGGTGGTAATTTGATCAATTTTTTATTCAATAAGTATTTAAATATATTGTATTGGTTCCTGAATAAGTACGTAGATTTAGTTGACATGTGTTATATTTATAGTATTGTTTCTTCTTCAACACTACAAATAGTTGAAGTTTTAGTTGGTTCATGATCTTTAGCTTTGTTTTAATTCTTAGTAGATGTTGTTGCTTTAATTTTAGTCCAAGTATCAAGAATTTTCATAAATGGCACATTGGCACTAAATTTTATTATTTTAAGATGTAAAGTTTTAACCTTGGGTTAGATTTCTTCTCCATCTAGATCAATAGTCCTATGTATAAGATGAGTAAATTATTTTCATGTTGTTCCAAGTAGATTTTTATTTATAAGTTTTATGAGACCATTGATAAAGATATGTTGCCTATTTAGATCATATGGTTATAAAGTTAATTAATGCATATGAATGCAAAATATAAAGATGAAATCATGCCTAATTTCAATATTACATTATTATCAGTTTTTAATGGAAGAGTATAAATTCATGTCAATTCTAGCTATGTGATAACTGCCAGAATATCTTCCCAAATCCCAAAGGGATGAATGGAATATAAATATGCAACCAATTAATCCTTACATGATAGAATACACTAAAATCACATACTACATTCTTCCACTATGGAAAATATGCCCATTACTCAAGGATGGTATTAATATCAAAGGGTTCTTACAATAACTTCTACCATAAAATTTACAATATCTTTGCCAAAAAACACCTACTACACATACACAAGTGGCCTTTCTAATTTTCATACAACACAAATTATGTAACCATCACCAAGGATGCATGATTTAAAGTGATTGAGAAGGTTTTAGGACATTTATTCATGAAACTCGTCAAATACACTAAGTAATAAGCTAGCCTATATGATACATAAAATCACTCATAATTTATGGTCAAAAGAATTGACTAATAACTCTATGAAGGGTACACAAGCTCCCTATGGACACACACTCAAAATAATAAGCCACATCTCAAATGGGTCATCAAAAGGCATCCAATCCTTCTAAGGATCACATTTTATATTTAAAATGGTGACCTAGATAATTTCCACTCAAACAGGACTAGGTCCAACTTATAATCACACTCACACGAGCATTTCAGGTAACTCTCAAATCATTTGATGACATCATCGTGAATAAATAGGAAAGACATCACATAAGGAGTCTATGTAAAATTTACACTCCTAGGTAAACATAAAAATAAAACCACTCTACAATGCATCATCTTACTAAAAAAAATCCAAGACTCATTCAATGTGTAACACATGCACTCCTCATGAATCCATACACAAGGATGGCCCTAATCTCACAACCCATGCAAGGCTATTGTATGGTTCCAAAATATGAAACACTACAATCCCAAGTATCAACATGTACATCTAAGAATGTAATGCATGCCACTAGATATTTATTGCATTTGTAAAATATGTGCTATCTAAAAGAGGTAATGATCAAAACAAAAGAGAAATGGTCACCTATAAAAAAGTTTAAATAAATCAATAGATTAGATGTCATAATCCAAACTTAACCACATTTTGTAGGTAAAACACATAAATGATATAAAATTAATAACATACTTATATCATGATTATAAAGAAACATCCCTATAATCAATTCCATCATAACTCATAAGAAACCCACTCAAATAGGTGTCACCACGATGGTATAATTCTCATCTACTAAGAGATGAGGATGAGACTCACTACACATAAAATACATCATTATGAATTTAACATATTGATCACAAAAATATGTTATATAGGTAGGAAGGTACTCTCAAACCTTTTGAGTTACGAGGAAAAACATGTTCCTCATGAGGATTCATACACATAATATCTCCTTTGAAACACTATTGGTTCAACACAAGGGTGTTCTAAAAAAACATTATCCAAGAAAGTGATTCATATTCTCAATGGGTTGATGACCACAACATTTTAATATTGACACCCAGACTAGATCCATATCCCTTGGGTATTATTGAGACATGTTTTAAGAGGAAATTTGCATGTTTATAACTTTAGTTATTATATAATGATGTCATACAAGCTCCAAATGTTCATTTCCAACCCCCACCAATGCTAAACTCCAATGGAAATTGATTCCCTCACATGGTTACAAGAAAGGCATAGCTCACTACCATAGAGGGGACAAGGACCACTCACCATAGTGACATATGAAAAAAATGTGATCCATATGAGGTTACCTAGTAAGGAATTCTCTTTGGAATCACTAGTACATCACACAAGATGATTAAAAAAATGTGCAACACTCCTACATATATAGATATGTTTCAATAAGAAACCCATGTGTAACACAACAAGGATATTTATACCTTGCATGAACTAATAATTTACATAATGTATCAATAACCCTCTATAGTCTACCATGGCATGACTTTTGGCCTAAGAAGGGACTAAGCACAAAATCTAATAGGGAGTAGTTGTAAGGTAAGAGTTAAAAAATGAAGGGATTGGAATGGTCTCACTAAGAATGAA
This sequence comes from Torreya grandis, assembly GCA_037957365.1. Classification (NCBI taxonomy): domain Eukaryota; kingdom Viridiplantae; phylum Streptophyta; class Pinopsida; order Cupressales; family Taxaceae; genus Torreya; species Torreya grandis. The sequence goes on from JARHVA010003568.1 coordinate 1,717,496, forward strand.
TATTGATCCATTCCCAACTTCATTAATCATGGTGATAATCTCATTGAAAAACCCTCTCGCATACTCCACTTAAGTGGCAAGGCTATGTTTGCTTGAAAGTGGTGGTCATTGAACCTAAAAAGGCCCATCTTGAGCCCAGGTTAACACAACACTCTAAGGTCAGACCATTACCAACCAACATGATCATAAGAAAACAAAGCTAATATATATCAAGGAATGTAACTAAGGTCCTCAAAGGTATGGTGTGTGTGACTAAGGTGATGAGGAAGTTGCATTGGCCTAGCTCACAAATATAGTGTGAGCTAAAAATCACTTGGCCCTTGTAGCGATATGACTTCAAAAATCATGGTTAAAGCCTCTACCCCAAGCCTTTAGCAAAAAATAAATTCTCTCCTAGGTGATTGAATGTCTAAAAATACATGCATGGGTTTGACATGAATGAATACAAAAATAGTTATCTAGGCTCAAGTGTGGAGCCTATATACTAAGGCTATACTTAAAATTTATCAAGTTGAGGAATAAAGTCTTTACATGTTTTGAGTGAGACTAACCTATATTTACCCAAATGGTGAGTGTCTACAAAACTATCCTTGCATAGTGGAACATATCACAACCCATTATGTGATCTCAACATCTTAAGTGGAAGTTGTAGAACATATCTTCGATTACAAACAGCCTCACTGAGTGGTTAGAAAACTACTACTACATGGCATGTAGAGTTGATGGTCCCATGTCCATCATGCTCCTAGGAAAATATTCTTATGTAATATTCCTACATACTTAGAGAGGCATCTTGTACAACCATGTACATGAACTAATTTTCAATGGAATAAGCTATACTAAACAATAATTCCTAGAGCTCCCAGTGTTTAAATTATACTTTGATACCAAGAAGTCATGCCTAAAACTTGTCATGATGAGAACCAAAAAAATATTTATAATTTTTTTAATGTACAATGCACATTATATACACCTAAACTGGTAATGGTCTAGAAAAATTTGTGGCACTCAACACACAATGAGTTGAAACAACTCTCATGCTTAAAAAAACACAAATAAAATACATAAGTGGTTGATTGATCGATACACAACCATATTGGCCCTAATTTTTATAGTTGGTTTACAAGCCTTTCAAAATCTTATAAGTGTCTACATGGATCTATAAGGCCCCATGTCCCCAAGGCCCAAAATGAACACTTAAAAAAAGGGTGGTTTCAAGTAACTACTGACTTGAATAATTTGACCTAAATCTTAATGGGGTTCAAATGGGTTCCTAGATTATACTAGCCAATCACAAGGCTATGTTCATACTTTAAGTAATAAATTAATTATATTTTAAAAGTTGAGATAAATTTATAGAAGGGAGAGATTAAAAAATATATATTATAGTCTTTATATGACCTAAAAAAGGGTCTAAAATATCTTTGCTTAGATCCTTGAGGATGGAACACTCCATCTCAACTGTTGAATCTTTTCTATCTAGATTGTCAAATAAAAAAAGTTTAGAAAACTCTAGAAATTTTTATGGAAGTCAATAAAGGGTTACAATTTTAGTTTCCACATTAAATTTTATATTTGATAAAGTGGAATAAAGTTTTGGAGAATGACTTATGCATAGTCATCACTCTCCACTTTCCTCATCCCTAAATGATTCCCATTAATAGGGTCTCCAATATTTTAACAAAAATATCTTTTATTTAATTTTAAATTTCAATCTCAATACAAAGTTTCATGCATTTATTATGTAGGTACCCATGTTCTTGGAATGTCTCCAGGATGTCTCAGGATCTCCTATTTTTTAAAAAGTGATTGGGAGCTTAAGCTCCCCATGACCATTAATATTTTCCAATATCCAGGTTACAAATAAATTAAAATTTATTTTTAATTCTATATTTAATAATTAATTTCATACAATAAAAGGTATAAAAATAAAAAGGTTTTCTTTTCAGTCAAACCCATCCTAGGGCTTCCATGACCTTACAAAGGTCAAAAAGGTTTAAAGTAATCTTTCTTGTAAAAATGTGTCATTTCAAGAAAAATACCATATTTGTGTTCCTAAAATAACTTCTATGTAGAAGAGGACAAAATATTAGAGGGAGATTTATGTCACTCCACCCTAGGTTTTTCTATTAGTCTCTATCATCTATACAAGACTAGTATAGTGAAAATGATAAAGTTCTAGTTTGAAAATAAGTACATAAAGGAAAAACTATAGTATAGAACATTCAAAATATTTAAATTTTAAAATAAAAAATATATTAAATAAAATTTTGAAATACTACATAGTTAGAATGGAAACATAGTTTAAAATCCATGGTCAGGCTTTCGCTCATCACTCACTTGAGTCGATTGGAGCTCAAGACCATCATGGTCAGGCTGTGCCAAAATTCAACTATTAGACCCTTAGGGGCTTAAAAACACATAACCTATTCACATGGGGTACTTTGGAGTATCTTAGACCTACCCTATAGTTAATAGGTAACTAATCTAATTTTTAAGGTCATGTGTAATAAGCTACCCAATAAAGTTATAATTTTGAAAAATTCACCATGACCACGGAAAAACCCAAAAATTTTAAAACCTTTTTTTTTAGATTATAAAATTTACCAATTAATTATAACATTATTTTGAGTCCAAATTTTCCTCAAAAAAATGTGTCCAAAAATTTCTTAAAAGGAATAAAGTTTCCTTAAGGTATTAGGATAACATAGTAGTTTTAACTTTAAAATTTCATAATTTTTAAATTGTGGGTCTTAAAATTAATTCAAAAAATTATATAGATTCATAAAAAATTATATTCTATAAAAAAATTATGTTTAATAATCATAAAAATTATAAAATCAAAATAGCCTCTTTTAGGTCTTATGTTTTATGAGGGTTTTTACAAACTTTCAAGCAAACTACAAACTAGTCTTTTATTATACATAATAGAACACATATTTTAATATATCTAGAAAATAAATAAACATTCATTTTCATAGATAAAATTATTATTTGAAATTAATATTACATTATAATTTTCCTTCAACAGAGTGAAAGATAAAGTAAAACTTCACATTTGAATCAATGATTATTACAAATTCCTTCCCCTTATTTACATATATAATAATTAAAATAATTATAATTAATTATATAAGTGTTACAAGGCTTCCAAAAACCAAAGATAAAATAATACAATTTATTTAAAGACTTGAAAGCTCCAAGGAATCCACAAGATCCATATACAAACCACAAGGCCAAGGTAAGGAGGGACTCAATGCCCATTCTATTACTTTAGGTAGGCAAAAACTCTAAGGAATGCCAAATCAAGTATACCTCTTGTTTAATGCCTCATTATACAAAATAGGAAATACCTCTTATGTTTTCCAAAACACATACTTTTTAAAAAATAAAAAAAAACTTCCAATAAGACACAATCAAATAATTTTCAATAAATACACATATAACCCTCTTTTACATGGTTCTATAACCAATGTCTAAGGAAGGAAATGAGATGGCCTCTGAAAAATCAATCGCCTTTAACCAGCCTAACACAACAACTCAAGCCCATATGGGTAGCATAACTCCTCATTTTAATAAATCAAATATGAAATTTAAATTAAAAAAATTAAAATGAGAGAATAGCATTACCAAAAAACCCTTATATGTTCAAAAACATACATGGCCTTAGGCCTAAAACATATACAAAGTAAGAGAAGGATTACAAGCCAAAAGTCCTTGCCAATGCACAACAAGTTTTTAACATTTCAAGGAGGTAAAAATAGATTATTTTATAAGAAAATAATTAAATACGGTGGTGTAAGAAGACCTCCTACCTCAATGTACCCATTTTTTTTTATCACATACCAATCTTGTAAAACGTAACTTTGAATTAACCTCCATATCCCAAGGTATCCTTCTAGTTCCTCGATGCTTATGCTCTAAATCCATTTTCAAAATGGCCAAAAGTTTTGCATAAGGATGGATCTCTATTTACATATAGATAAAACCCACAATACTTGGCCAATGGAAAGATTAAACTTGTACCTTCCCATGCATTTGCCTCTCCCAAAAGTATTCTAAAATAATTTAATTTTCTCACAATACCCATGCTCTTTTGAACATGACATGAGGGAAGTGTGGTTAACCCATCATAAATGTTTCTCATATCCCAATGTCATTAAAGATCACATGTTCTATCTTAAAAGTATCTTGTATTCCTAAAAAGACTTATATACATTTTTTTTTATCAAAGGGCTCTAATTCCAACACAAAATATCTAAAAATCACTTTATATGACCCTCCAAAATCGGCTTTTGAAATCCACTCGATTTTTGCAAGTGGTGACATAATGTTGGATTCCTTTTAATACTTATGACCTTACAAAGGGTTCAATAAATATTTAAGGAATGGGTAAAAATGGTATGAATAGTGGTATTAGCCTAGAATTTTCAAAATTAATACAAATGACTAGAACATATTAATAAAAAGAATAAGCTAGATATCAACTAGGGACATAACACATCTCGTGAATAGTAAAATACATGACCAATGTATTCCAACATCTCTCTCTTGACCACATATAATTCTGCACATAATTGTTCACATAAAACTTCTCTATCCTAAGATAGCTAAAGCAACTAAAATTGAAATAATCTCAAGTAACATGTATAAATATGCATTGTATACATAGAAACAATAGAATAATAATATTATATCAATATAACATATGAGTTAATTATAAAATTTTAAGTATCTACATTATTATAAAAACATGATATCAGTGTAATAATACAACAATTTAATTTAAATAATAAAGGTAGAAATTGGGTCTTACAAGAAGAATGTATAGTACATGACAATTTTGAAAGATGTTGTATTGAAGCCCATGATATGGCTTAGTAGGCATTAATTTTTGTTATGGGGGTGGTTAATATCCCCCCAATATGTCTCATCATATAGTAAGTGATCATATTCATGAAATTTTATGTCTATTTGGAATTGATCATTGATTTTAATATTTGATCATTTTGAAACATCTTTGGGAGGATGATTAATTATTTATTAGTAGTTTTGTAAATAATGTTAAGGAAGATTGATTTTGTCTTGAGAAATTAACTCTTGAAATTTGTCTATTTAAGCAACACACATATCTATAAAATGTCCCATTATTTCATTATATCAAAAAAAGTATATGTCTCTATGAGAGGTTGGCCTATAATTGGAAAACATGTTTTGCATAGGTGTAAATTTGATCATTTTATTTCAATAAGTATTTCAATATGTTTTATGGATTCATAGAGTATGTAGATTTAGTTAAAATGTTTTTTATGCCTAGAATTATTTCTTCTTTGACCCTAACAATAGAAGAAGTCTTAGTTAGAACATGAGCTTTAGATTTGTTTGATTTATTAGTAGATTTTGTTGCTTTATTTTTTATTCAACCATCAGGCTTTTTTATTATTAAGACATTAGTACTAATGTTCCTTTTTTCTAAGATGCAAAGTTTTGACCTTGGGTTGGAGTTCTTATTATTCTATATCAATTGTCCTATGTGTAAGATAAGTAAATGACTTGAATGCTATTAAAATTATATTTTTATTGATAGTTTTAATGAGACCATTGGTAAATATATGTTACCTTTCTATATCATATGATTGGTAATTAAATAAATACACATTACAAAAAATTCTAAAGACAAAATCATGAAATTTCTCATCACGACCTTTTAAAAAATGTTTAATGCTTTTGACTGTAGCTCTTGGTTAATTATTAGTAATGTATTTATATTTAAATATTTTTTGTAAATGTGCCACTAAATTTATGGAGCCACTTGGAAAATAATATAACCCATCTAAGGCATCACAAACCAAAGTTCTAGGAAAAAAATTAAGCATAATCAATGGATAGTCCTCAATGTCTCTTATTGAAGTTAATTTTTTATAAAGGGGACCTTGAAGATCTCTATGACCATTAAACAATTAGAATTTTGGAATGATTGAGTCATGTGAAAGAAGCATGTCTATTATGACTTTTTGGATAGGATGTCTATGCTTTATATTATTTTTAATGTGAGACTTAAATCTTTCTTGTTCCCCTATTGAAACACACATTTGCATTTGTATGCCCCTTGTAGTATGTTTCATAGTGGATAACACATGTAGGAATGGTGATAGTCTTAAAAAGATTATTCAAATGTTGGGTATTTTCATTGATTTTTGAAGTAGGCACTATAATTTTTATAGGTGCGCTATGTTTTGTATAATTAAAACATTCATTATAAGGCACAAAAGATGGAAGGACACAAGTACAACCCCTTAGGGAAGAAAGACCCTTATTTATCTCATCAACATGTTTTACTACGACATATTGGAGAAAGAGGTTTTCATTAATACATGCATTAATAGCTTGCCAAAGACTTTGATTAAATATTCCATTAATTAATAGATATTATTTTTTAGTTTATGTAATAATTATAAAGTAATTTTATCAATTAAAATTTATAGTATGTGTAATATAGGATTATTTAGAGCTAAAGTGTTTACCAAAAAATTAATAACATAAACCATGATTATAATCAAGAAATGCATCCACAAAGGTATATGAACCTATAAATAGAAAAGGTGAATGAACCATAAGGTCAAAAGATGAACATGGACAAGACCTAAGGAGAATGAGGGTTTGAAAAACCCTATGTTAAGTGTACAAAAGAGTTTGGGTTCACTATCGATGTTTACCCTAATTATAATTCTCAATAGATAATAAGGAATAAAATAACTGGAATTAAATAGTTCTAAGCATACATGAATGAAATTAAATAAATCAAATCTAATTAATAAGATATGAAGAGAAATAATTTCAACTTCCATAATTAAACTTGAGTAAGAAATGTAACTGACAAAGGGATAATGAATAATCATAATTTTTTTTTATTTTTTATTTTTTATTTATTTATTTACTTTTAATAAATAGAAATAGGGGATTGTATATTCATTTTTATGACTGTCTAACCTATTCTTAAAATATGAAAACTATATTGTGCTCGTAGACAAACCTGTGCACTATACAAGTGTCTTTTATAATAACCCAAATTTTATAGGCCTATTTGGATTTGTACATCTTCTATGTGTCCTTGTCTATTCTTATAGGGTTTTGTAGACTGATTTCTCTATCACTTGTGTGTTTTTTCTTTCCTATGACACTTGTGTCTTTAATTCACATATTTATTGAGAAGAATTTGTATAGTATAAGAATATCCTCCTTGACCTAGCTTGAATCTAAAAACACAAATAAAAGTAATGGAGTTAGGCAAAATTTTAAACTATGTATCCTATAGTCTTGAAATCAGACCTTCACATAGTTTTGTAAGTTTGTTGATTCATATCCCCTATGCTTGAAATTTGACCTCCACATAGTTCTATGAGTGTGCATATGGAATAGTGTGAATGAGGGTTTATAACTACCTCTTCCCTATAAGTGATAATCCAACTACATGAAATATTATACCCTCCCTTGGCATAAGGGAA
>JARHVA010003568.1:1730000-1732500 GCA_037957365.1 Torreya grandis
TCCACATTATAGATGCTTAAGAAGTAAATACACCTTCAATTTTTTTAAAAACAACTATTGAGAAACATCAAGAAAAACTTATTGGGTTAAAGTAGACAAGGTTAACTAGTTTATAAGAGCCACAAATATCACTAGTTGGTGCCTTATCTATGTGATCAAAATAGTGAACATGGTTCGTCATAATACTAGTGTTTGGATATTTGTCCTCCATGACTTACTAGATTTAAATGTATCATATGAAGCTTCCTCATGGGCTTGTCCTTGTGTTGATTCAAAACATGTATAAGTTCATAATGAATTTAATTATGCTTCACTTCCTATAACCTATGTTTGCCTAGTCCACTATTATTGATGCTATACTAGAGTTCATTGAATTACTATTGTTTAAACTTGGCATTTGACTAATTGAGTGATATTTATAGCCTTATCCTAGATATTTTTATCTCATTCATCTTTTAATTTCACATCTTATTTAACAATAACTATCTTTATTTTCTCCTGCATGGATTTATTTCTTATATTCTCCTATATGCATATGTCATCTTAGGAATTGCACTCGACCTCTTTGATTACACTATTGGTGTTAGCATTTTTCTATCTTTCCTTTTATTACACAAATTTTTATCCCTGATGCTTATAATAATGGATCAAGGCCTCCTTGTATCTCTGGGGCTTTTATTTGTCTATATTTTCTTCCTTCATTCTAGCCTTGCCAATATCTTGTACTTGTTATTCCTCTATTTGGTCTTTTGATTTAAGATGATCTAAGTGATCCTCAATGGAAGGATGATCCAATGGTGATTGTGTTTTCCTTACACCCTGATCCAAAGAATCATCAATGTTATAACTAAAACAAAATTCTAGTGTATGTATTGGAGAGTACAATGAGAGTGGGGGTGAAAGTGGCAAAGAAGGAGATGGTGGCACTTGGTGCTTGGTCATGGTAGATTTTTTCCTTGTAGAGGGATTTATAAAAATTATATTTTGGCACTTTAAAGTGTGGTTCTTAGTGCCTAGTGATTCTAGTTTTACTTCCTCTGAGCTTGTGAATCTTTCCATCTACTTGAGATAAATGGGTGTGGCTGAACAACTCCTAGTGTGTGAGATTTTCACACCAAAAGCTTGAGAAGGTTATCTTATTATACACTACCTTCTCTAATAAGATATTCCATGGTGAATAATAGATTTTATGGACTCACTTCTACTACTTTTTCACCTAAACTTGGTCTAAGTAAACTCTCCCATCACTCAAACAACCTTACTTGCATTTTTATCTTAGCAACAACCCAAAATTATTGATAAATTTTCACAACTCTACATTAATATTCTTTATGTTCAAATATAGTGGAATAAATTAACTATAATAATTATCAAATTTCATTTCAATATATTATATGTATATTTTAAATCCAATATAATTCTAAACTTTCTTTTTCTATATTAATCTATTGTATGTTTACCTCTTCCATTACTAATACTATTAATAGTTTACAAGATTATAATTTAGAACAAGTTTCCTAATGAAAAATGTTGATGGGAATGGGAGAGTTAACCTACCCATCAACATTTTAAACTAAAAAACTTACTAAAACAATATAACCTTTTCACAACTCTGCAGTTAATATTTTTTATATTTAAATATAGTAGAATAGCTTAATTGTAGTGATTATCAATTTTAATATTCAATTTTCATTTTAATATATTAAATATATATTTTTATAAAATTAAGAAAAATAAAGTTTAGATGAGAATCAATAGATTTAGAATCTATTTTAAGCAATTATTTCATAAACGACTATGGACATGGAAACTATTACACTTAAAAGGAAACTTTATTTTAGTCAACTTCTTATATCTGGGTGTAATCTCCAACTACAAATTCAATCTATTTAACTAAAGGTTTGTTCAAGTCAACACACACAGTCTTGCACAATGTCCCAGAGATTTCATATTCTACACAATGCAAGGAATTATTGTTTCATAATTCTAAGTGTGTTCCAAATAGTTTAATCCAAATCAAGGTGCTTTGTTCTAATTTAAAAGCATGCATCAAATTTCAATTATTCTCAAATGCTTGCTATGGGATTAAAATCACAAACTGACATGAGTGCTTTATCCTTGCTCCTACTTGAAATATGCTAAAACAAATATTATGACATCTAAAAATTTGACATGAGTTGTTTCTCATAAAAACATGTGCATTTTGTTGTGCCAAGGAAATATTTGCTTCTTTCAATGATTTTACCAAATGCTTCGTCTGATTATTATGTGTTTTTTTAATGAAGTTTGACTGCAATAAATATTTTTTGAAATGTGTTGCACACACTTTGTTGATACAAACTAAAGTCTAACATCTTAATTCCATACCAATTTTTATAGCTTATTAAGGATTTGGTATTTGGTGTTAAATTAATTGCATCAACCATTATATTTCAGAAAATTATAAGTTTTATATAAAAAAATATAATGATAATAATTTTTTTTAAAGTTGAAAATTGAT